>VWZY01013137.1:25317-42503 GCA_013399075.1 Chloroceryle aenea | reverse complement strand
TTTTTTTCCCCGTTCGTCTCAGACTCTTAGCGGGTGTACGTTAAGGTTGTATCGTTCTGTCGTTACAGAACTAAGCCAGTTATATATTTATACTTGCCTTCAGAAGAGGCATGTGGGCAGCACTTGTAAGCTCAGCTACCAGCCAAACTAGACCGAGTTTAAAAAGTAGACGCTGAGATACAATAACAAAGAACCCGGCTAAAAATAGATCTGCTTAGCAAGACGGTGCAGTTGTGTTGTGGCACCTTAAAAGCGACTTGGGTTTAAAGTTAAGAAAGTGAGCAGATGTCCCTTCTTGTAATATACCCGCGGGTTATATTGTTATCAAACCAGGTAGGTGATGGATAGAATTCCTCTGGATTTGGATGCAGTGACACCCAGCTGAAGATCTCTCAGTGGAATATGCCCTTATTTCTTACTTTCATTAGACCAAGTGTTCATGTGCTGGCAGAGCAGGTGCTGCAAGCACCTTTGTTAAGCTGTTACCCTTAGAGCAGGAAGGAAATAATTCCTGTTACTCCATCCCTTTACCTCTTACTGAATAGTTCCGTTGAGAAAGTGTTGGTCGGTATCAATAGCAACCAGCATTGTTGCCAATTCCTCTCCTGCAGACAGGTACTGAGAGAACTACAAAAGAAAAAAAAACAATCCGGTAGATTTCAGGGATGAAAATCAGTAAAACAGTCCAGAGGAAAAGGAAGATGTGTTAGCAGATCAGCAAGTCAAAATGCCTGTGGTTTTTCTATCGGTTGTAATCAACCCTTAATCCTTTTGTCGGCTGGAAAACATTTTGTTTGTATATGCTGTTCTCCACCTAAGTTATCTGATCCTTTGTTGCTGGATGTATCTTAGCAGATGTGCTTTGTTAATTCACACTGTCTAGAAAAAAAAAGAATCTTGAATAGGAGTAGTGAATCTTGAGTGGAATGGTCGGAATGTAACCTTTTCCAGCAATTTAGAAACATAAAATTAATCACTGAAGTTCTTCGGATCCAGTTAAGTTTCAAAGCCATACTTTTATTTTCCTTTTTTTTTCCCTTCCTGCAAAGAGAACAAAAATAGTTTAAATTGTACTTTTTATGGATAAAATGGTCATTGTAATGTTTTTTTCTTTAAAATACATTCAACAACCAAGAGTTTATGATGACTGTGGAATGTGCTGAGATGGTGAAAGAGAACTGTTTGGAAAATGTGTGGTGGAAAACATATTTCTTAACTCATGGTGGCAAAAATACATGTAAAGTTCATGGGAAAAATGTCAACAGATCAGCAGGTGGATGAGCAGGTAAGGTACTGAGGAATTGTACTACTGTAAGCTTTCAGAAAGTGGTTCTAAACTGCAGGGTCAAGTATATGGATTTTTTTTTAAGGTAAATCTTGTATTCTGGAGTAGTTCAAGTGAACTTTTAACATATTTTCATAAACTTGAAAGCAAACTGGAACATTTTTCCTGAGCAAGAAAGACACATGCTAGCACCTCTGAATCACACTTGGCCTATATAATGACATCTAGATAGGTTCAAAGAAGGAAAAATCATTTCTATGGGGAAAAATGACTTCTATGGGGAAAAAGGAGGTAGGAATAGAAAAACAAAGCTGCACTTTATTAAAATCCCTTGTCATATTCCTCCATGTGCCATATACCATAAGATGGGAACAGGTCAAGTCAAGGAGACTTAAGTCTTCTCCTAAGTAGGCCTATGGGTGATTCATCAGTTGTCACTACTTGAGGTAAAGACTACTTAAAGGAGTAACTGCTGTCAAGATTCATCCTGGAATTAGCAGCCACATTCATGCAGATGCAAATCAAAACCAGAGGATGAAGAAGGATGTCCTGAAGAGATGGGCTTGGGAAGCATTTCTACCATGATAACCGTGCTTCAAACAAAAGAATTACAGAAAACTTCTAATGTGAAAATTACTGCTGATACCTGGCTTTCAGTTTTAAACCAGTGATGTTTGAAGTAGAAAATTTCCTTTTGCTTGAGGAAAAAAAAAAAAGGTTATAAAAAGAAGGCTTTCTTCCAATTTTTAATGCAAATATTTTCGTCCGTCTCTGCAGAGCAGGGGTGTGGTGGTTTCATTGCTCTTTGTAGGCACTGTACAATAAATAACCTCGAGGAATACTGCAGCTCATCAGAGAAGCCTGTTGCATATTGGACAAATCTAAATGGTGTGGATGTCACCAGTGGACGAGGAAGGCTGTTGTTTCAAACACTAATGAAGGAGTAGAGCTCCATCCACCGGAGAGACCCCGCGCGAGCACAGCTCTTCCCATAAATGCATTTTAAATGCTTATGGCTAAGGCAAGAAACTGTACCATCAGATGATCAGGAAGCTCAAGGAATGCTTCTGCTCTCAAGGGCATACTGATCATTGCTCCCCTGCTTATTAACATATATATACCTTCCTGTTTGTGCTCTCATTTGTACTATGGAACACAACCTCCGACAGCTCGTTTTCCTCTGCCTTTGTAGCCAATGAGAAGAATTAACAGCAAGCAGGAGCTAATTCTGCTGATGTTAGAACAAGGCATTGCCTTCTGTATACAAAGCTAATTACCTCAAGATAGAGTTTCTTTTCTTTTTATGACATTAATTTTGTTCTCTCACGTCCTTTGTCCTCCTGAAGAGAACCCCCGGGCACAGGGCTGGGGTGGCTTTTGCTGTATGTGAGCTATCCTGGTTGCACTGAAAGAATTCTCTGCTATTGCATTTTGTCATTTAAATCTCTTTATTTTGGGGTGTCTCCTTTACTATTAATAGCTTACATCAGTAAGCTTGGTCTTTTTAATAGCAGGAGCAGCAAAGGTGAAATGGGCACAATTCTTGTGCTTTCTAGAGGCTTCAAGAGACCTGTGGAAGTCCCTTTGAAACTTTCTCTTTGTGCTTGGCAAAAATCTGGAGTGGCCAACAGCAAAAAAGTCCTGCAAACACTAAAAAGTACTGCATGTTTTCAGCTCAGAAGTTCTCTTCCCAAGTACAGTGATGAGAAGGGACATGCCATAAAGAAACTTGAAGTCTCCAGAAAGCATTGCTTTGTTTTGGCCATCCATCAGATGAAGATTGACCTGCTCCCAAGGCTAATTAGATATCAGATAATTCTGCCTTTGCACTGCCTTCTCTGCTTCCATCTGAATTTATATCATTCTTTTTGTTCTCTTCTTCCTCTTTCCTCTAAAGTAAATTGTAATGTGCTTCATATATTCCATATATTGAAACCTATATAAATTTATTAAACAAATTTCATATATCCCAAGGGTCAGTTAGTGATTCAGTCTGATGCTCTAAAGGCGTGTGCATTGGAGTGGGCACAGGCTTCTCAAGTTCTGGAAACTGGAGTTTTTCCCAGGCACCACTGGGTGATATTTGCAGTCTCTCCTCTTCCTCACTACCACCTTGCTGCTTGGGGAATAAGCACACTCTCACATAACCTGGTTGTATCCCTTTGTGAACTTTCCCAGTTGCAATTCTGGCTGAAGCCACTGTCCCTGTGTGTCATGGTAGCCAAGCAGATGACAAAGGCACTCAGATTTGGTTGATTTTGAGCTAATGAAAAGAAAAATTATCAAAATGCTAACAGCTTGTATGGAAATGTCCTTGTTCTGTGCTTTTCCATACATGAATAATATGAATTAAGAGAAAATTCCAATATTTTGAAAACAGAATCAGCTGATGTAATTCCTATGCTTGCCTGTCCTACCCATGTCCAGAAACACATATTTAATTACCTTGTTGCACACGTTTGATCTGCAGCAGATGAAGTGGTGGAACGACTCAAACCAAGGAAATTAATTACAGGCAAACTAGGAAGTAGTATCTACTTGTCTATCTTCTGTGACTGCTCCTGGTGTGTGAGAGGTGCCTGTAATCTGGGCTGCACACATAAGACTGAAGAGTGTCCTGTTCTCCTTCAATTCTCATATGCTTTATAAGACAGTGCTACATACAGCTACAGAGCTTGCTTCTTAGAGAAGAAGTTTGCCTCAGTCCTGTAAAGTTTTGGCTTTTTTAAACACAAACAGCAAACATTCCTGCTCCTTCAGACCCTTCAGGAAGGTGGTCTTGGCAAGTTCTAGTTCATATTGCAGATCTACCTCCAAGGTTTAGCACAGTTTAATACCATGAATAACCTTGCTTAAGGAAAAAAAAAAATCATATTTTAATGGTTTGCAGATTTAATTGTCTCTGGACCTTCAGGGAATGAGGTTTGACAGATTAGAGCTGAGTTCCCTCTGAGAGCAAAGCAAATCCATTCACACTAGGTACTCCTGAAGATTAGCTACTCTGCAGTTGGATGTAATAAAGAAGATCTTTTAGTTAATAGAGGCTCTTACACTGGGCATATATCATAAGGATACTTTCCAACAGCACACCCAACCCTGTGTGTACATAGCCTGAGGGGTGGTTTTATTGTTTTTGCTATAGAAAAGCAGTAATGAATTTTTTTCTGGTGTTGCCTTTTAATTGCAGGGGCTTGAGAAGAGTTTTGTTTTTTTTTTCTTTTTGTGGGTGTGTTTTAATTGTTTCATGGTCACTGTTGCCAGAGGTTTTCAATAGCAGCTTTAGGAGAGAAGTGCCCGTGATGGAAAATTGTGATGACATGTCCGTGTTCCTACATTCTCTGCTAGCCAAAGGGAAATTGCAAACGTGGCCTTTCCATGTGGAATGAAAAGTGATGGTGTTGCTGCTCTCAGCCTGTGGATCTGCGGGTTTATCAAGCTAGAAACAGAGCAGAGGTGTTTTGGACAGTACTTAAGATACAAGTACCATGCTTGAAATTGTGACTGTGTCAATAGCTTGTGTCTGGTCCTTCAGAGTTCTCCTGCTTTGTTTTAATTTTGATAGGAAAGAAAGTGAAAAATCTTTGTTTCATTGCATCCCAAAGCATCGTGATTCTGCTAGCGATGATAAAGCAACAGTCCTGTGAAGAGCAGACTTTCAGCAGATATATTTGAAAGTTATTGTATAACACTGAGTAGATTTTGAGGTCTTGCTGGGAATAAATAAAACAAGGACTTGGTTGTGAATTCAGAGCGCTAACATCTTTTGTTGCTATGAAAGAAATATGTAGCAACCTTTTTGAGGTTTAAGTGAGACCTTGGTAGAAAAGTAAACACCCTTTTTCTGTTCTGTTTCTGAGATAAAATACCAAGGATTCATCACCAAACTGTGTTTTTCTGTTAACTTGAGGTCAAAAATAGTGATGCATACAAAAGACTGAGTATCTGAGGTTCTTCATGCCGTTTAATTTTAGTGCCTTGATGTTCACTCTGAAGGGTACAGTATTATTTTTTCAGAGAAGTGTGAGTAAATAATAATTGTGAATAACCAGTTAGGCACCTTAAGAAAAGCAGAGTATGTTGGTTTAAGTTAGAGGGGTAAAGGATTTCAGACCAGCTGAATACCAAGTGTAATTCACTACTTTTTGAAGCTGAACTTCTCTCGAGTTCAGTGAGCAGACTCAACATGTAGATACTGTGATGGAAAGGTTTAAATAGATGGAGAGGAGTTGAATAAACTGCCTAAATATAGGGACCTAGAATATGTAGTGAAGTTACTCTTTTTGTATTGCCACGAGGCAAATCTTTGACAGTAGGAATTAATTTCATATTGACAGAGATTTGAGCTAGTACCTTGAATGATGAGAAGCAGGGTGGTGGGTTTTTTTAGTTTTTCTATTTCTGTATGAAAAGCACTAAATAAGCATTTTTAAAAGACACTAAAAACTGTTGTTGGTCTGTAGTCAGTGGAGAGAAATCTCTCATTCTGTAGTCAACAGAAAGGAACAGGCTCCACTGCAGAATGGTTCACAGCAGAAACGTAACGTTTGGAGTTGGTAGTGACTTTGTTGTCCCAGGCTGAGCTGTGGGAATGTGGATGTGCAAGGATGATTGTGATCTACAGATTGAGAGATGTTGGTTTGGAAAGGTATTTCTCTCTGCTGTGTGCAGAAGGAAACTAAGGAGCTTGGTTTTACCAGAGCAATGTCAGTTTTTCTGTATACATCCCTTCAGATCCTCAAAGAAAACCCAACACACCAAACCAAAACAAACCCACCACTGCCAAAGTAAACTTCAAATCAAACAAATAAAACCAATCAATGCTCACTTTTGGTTTTTAGGTGTTTTTCTGTAGCTTCCAACAGAGACCACTGTAAATAATGTGTGATCATAAAGAGTATGCTTGAAGCATCAGATAGTTTATTATCATCCAGATTAATCTTCATTCATGTTTTTATTAGGGTAGGTGAATTAGAGGGGCTGTTGAGTGCTACCTGACTTGTGAAACAGAATGGACACAGAAGTTGTAATAACATTTCCTTGCCCCTGTGGCAAGTAAACATTTGACAGCTTGTTATTTTATCCCCTCTCCCCAGATGTGTGTGCACCAGCTGGATGGCATCTGAGGATTGTTTCAGCATTTTATCTTTCTGTAACCCTCTGATAGAAATGACATTTAGAAGAAAAATTACTGATTTCTGTCTTCACTAAAAAGTAAACATGCATAGCTAATAGTTCTATTCACCACAGATTATACTTATGCATTTTTAATAAAAAGTTGATTTTAATTCATACATAACTTATGAGAAATGTTTATCAGTTTAGGGCTCTGCTGATTCCCACTTCAATGTTTACATATATCCGGATACCTTGAAAATGTCTTTCCTTTGAGGCTCAGATTTACCTCTTCTACACAAACTTGGTTCTCTGCTGCCTACAGAACGATGTAATGTGTCTAAGAAATGCTGATTGTTGTACTGATTGCTAAAATCAGTGAAAGCACCATTGGTAGGACATAAATGAAGCTCAGATTATCCTATGCTGTTTGAAGCAACAGCCTTCTAACATCAGGGCTTGAGGTTTGGGTTTTTTTTCTGATTTTTTTTCTCTGTTAGGATGCATCTCTAGTGGCAAGTCACTAGTTCTGTGTAGCTGGCAAGTTACCAGGGATGTGAATGGGAATAGGAACAACCTCTGGATTCCTGTATTCTGCCTGAGATTGGCTTTCCTCGCCGTTCTTTTCTTCTGAAGGAAATTTCATTAGCAGAATTTTGTTCAGAGGGCAGCATATGAGGTTAATTCTGTTACTTCTGAGAAGCATATTAAAATCATGACACCTCTCATGTTTATGTCACCTTTCAGAAGGCAAAAATGCAGGTGGGAGAGAGAGGATAGACTGTGAGACTCCTTTTTTTTTCAGGACTTGCACGTTACTCATATCTTCTGTCCAGCTTTTCTTCTGGATGAATGGGAGTCGTGCTAAAGGCCTAGAGCAAGTGTCAGAGGGCTGTCCCTGTTCACCTTGAATAACATTTGCTGAGTGATCCTGCTCTAGGGAATGAAATTGGTCTACCCAAACAAGATGATATTAAGAGAGAGTCTTGAATTTAAGGTACTGACTCATATTTGTGTAAGAAAGCTTAACTGTCTTAGGAAATGATGTCATTCCTTTCCAGGTGACTCACACCATGGGTCAATTTCCTAATTAAAAATTCCTTTAAACTTCTTTATAGACAGACTACTAATTGGCCCTCACAAGTATATTCTTCTCGTTTGAAGATAAAAAGCTTTTGTGAGGAGAGAAAGAAAGATAGATGCTACGATGACTCTTTCCAACAATGCCTGGATCTTTGAAAAGCCATTCTTTAATAATTAAACAAAATGTGAAGTTTGCAATTTTTTGCCATGACCAACAATGGCCCAGCATTTTTCATTATCCTCTGGTCACATTCTCCGTGGCAGGCTGTTCTGTTCCAGAGCACAGAAACAAAAGGAGAAAAAAAGCCCTTTCTGTGTCATTGCTGCCTTCACAAAGCCACAAATACGTTCAACTCAAGATACTGTTCATTGTGCATTTGAGCCACCAGGAACAAAGGTGCTGTGGGTACCACTGAATATCAGGCAGTCATATGTCACCACATCAGCGTTCAAATTGGCAGAGCAAATGACAGTAAAGCAAATTAAAACATCAGCAGCTAAGGGAATGCAAAAGAATAAGAGCCTTGTCTGAAAATGAGAGTGGATAAAAAATACGGATCTTAGATTTTCCATTTGCTATAAAGTTGATTCTCCCTTTTTCCTTTCTCTTTTTTTTTAATTTATTTTCAAGCTCTTGGCCATGTCCACCTCGTGCCCTTGAGGCCAGTTAGCTTTTATTTTCTTTGACACTAGCAGCAGTCACAGGCAGTGACAGCAGCTGGTAACAAGCCAGCTGATGGCACTGGTAGTGTTAACATAACACATGGGATTCTGTGTATCCTTGTCCTGCTTTCACTGGGACAGAATCACAGGTTTGGAGTCAGCCAGGACAGCTGACTTGAGTTGGCTCATAGGTGTAGCCCAGGCAATAAACATCACGCTCAGTAAAAAAGGGAGGTGTTTGCTGAGGATGGTTTTTGATGGTGTCTTCTGACCCAGCTCCTGAGGATGCCTTCCTGTTTATCGTGACCGCTGTGCATGTCCTGGGCTGTGTACAAGGTTGTTTACTTTATATTGGTGCTGGTGCTGACAACCTCAGAACAGTTAGAACTGTCTGTACAATCTCTCTTCTTTCCCATCACCCAGGGGTGGGGTTGTAATGTCAGGCAGAGAAGAAAGTTGTTGGCCTCAACCACTGGAAAAGATGGTGTCTGTTCTGTGCTGTGCTAAACTCTGCTTTTTTCAGATGCATAATAAAAGTTATTTATGGCCACCAATAAAATGGTATCTGTTGTATAATATCACAGATAGGCATAAGGACAATAACAAAAGGCAGCTGGTTTACTAAGCTCTATTTGCTGCAGAAATGTGCTGTTCTTTGCAAATTGAAATTAAAAAAATAAGTGAGGGGAGAACGTTGTGGTTTGTTCTGGTTTGGTTTTTTTTTTTCTGGTTCCTGGCATTTGCAATCATTCCTGCTTTGCAGTGTGCTTATAAAGACAATTATGTGGGTCCCATGTCAGTATTATATTTGTCATGACTGGTGCCTTATTAAAGGACAGCTGCTTCTCTCTGCCCAGCACATACACATAACTACCCCTGACAATACCAGAAGTGATGAGTGTAGCCCTCTGCCTTGCACTGCTGGGGGATGCTGGAGCTCTCACCGTTTCAATTAATGCCTCTGTAAAGCCAGGAATGAAGCAGTGATGAATCTGGGACTGTTCACATGCTTGTTCAGAGTGCAGTGCTTGTAAGGAGGCTTTAAACTTCCAGCAATTGTTAATTGGTCTTGTAACAGGTAAGAAGGACACTATCTGAACGTACAACACCCAACTCCCTTAGATGATGCTGAGTGCCTTCCCTAGAAGGGCAGATGTTCAGGTCCCCATCCACCTAGAGCAGTCACAAGAAAGCTTGGTTGTGCAGAGGCTACTGCCAAGTTGTAAGCAGTTTATGGTAACTCCTCAGCCTCTCTTCAATTCCATCACAATTAAAAAAGGAGTGACTCAAACTCTGTCTTCCTAAGCGTGCAGATCCTTCCTAGAGCAGCAGGAGTTTGTGCTGCCTCTTCCATTACCTAGACTCAAATGGTCTTTGTGTGACAGTGGGTAAATACTCAGTTCTACTGAAAATATTGTGCTCTACATCATAGCCATCCTAGAACTTGTAGAAGGTCAGTATGCTAATGCAGCCACCTGAATCCCTTTAGAACATCAAATTTGATAGAGAGAAAATGTCCTTAGTGAATATTTTTCTAAAGGTCAAAAAGTAAAGATGATTTATTTACTTCGGTTGGAATTGAGCAGGTCTTAGGTTAAGATGAGGGACAAAGAGAATATCTCTAGAATGATGTTATACTTGTCAGAAAGTTGATCAATAATTGTCTCAGCAGAAGCTGATGGTGAGCTGAAAAGTAGTTTTTCAAATTTACATAAATGTTTCTGATCGACACTTCTTTTTGTTACATTGCTTTGCTGAGATTTGTGTTCTGCACTTTTCCTCAACGTTAATGTTTCAGGAATGTTAGGTCATCCTTCTTCTTGATGAAAAATAGGTTAGAAAATTCTGTCTTTCAATTAATATTCCTATGGTATAAGAAAATATGTACTTTCTTGGACATTATTAGCTTTCAAATTTCATGATGAAGAATATTCTGCACCATGGGGGTCCTACTGGATACCTCACGTAGAAATCACAGGGTCACAGGGTGTCAGGGGTTGGAAGGGACCTTGGAGATCTTCGAGTCCAACCCCCTGCCAGAGCAGGACCATCTAATCCGTCACAGGAACACAGCCAGGAGGGTTCTGAAAGTCTCCAGAGCAGGAGACTCCACAACCTCTCTGGGGAGCCCATTCCAGTGCTCCCTGACCCTTGCAGTAAAGAAATTCCTCCTCATGTTGAGGTGGAACCTCTTGTGCTCCAGCTTCCATCCATTGCCCCCTGTCCTGTCACAGGGCAGGAGTGAGAAGAGGCTGCCCCTCTCCTCTCGACACTCTCAGTAGAGTGGTTTAGGTTGGTGACTAGTGCTACCATAAGGTAGTTGACTTTGGAAGGGGAAAGCACTTTCCAGAGGCGTTTAATATTACAAGAGACATGTGTGTATGAATTTATTCCAGCAAGAGTACTCCTATTTGCAAAATATTATACAGTTATTTTCTTTTATACCCCCTTTCTTCTTGTGTCTACTTTGAAGTCTCTCCATGACTGCAGAAATAGTACAAGCTCTATCAGTAGCCAGCTAACAGAATCTTAAAGAAGGTATTTCTAGTGCTTGTCACTTTCTGTACCTCTTGCTTTATTTGCTGCCCTACTTACCCATCTCCGCAAGCACCTCAGAGGAATTCCCACCAGGTACCTCAGGGCCCAGGTCCATCAGGAGGATGGAGGAAGGCAGGTGCTTCTAGGGGGGGAATTCACTGCTCTTTGTTAGCATTTAGCAAACTTCACTTAGGTGGTCTAAATCACTCTGCAGAAGAGGCAGTATCTCCACCAACGTGATACAGATCAAATGCCTTCATCTTTGTAATCAGCTGAGCAATCTCAAAGGCAAGCTCTCCTCATTAGGCAGCTCATGATTTGCCTGGACCAGCTGTAGGGCCCTGGTCCCTTTTGATGGCAGGATGATGGAGGAGCTGGAGAATAAAGGACTCCTTTGCAGGGGCTGTTTGCACTTATCCTGGCAGATAGACTACACTGCCTGCTGGTGCTTGCTGCTTCTGGAACAAGCCAGGTCTAAAGTAGAGTCAAAAAGTAGATGCTGACACAGTTCTCCCCTGCCCTCTCCACACACATCCATGTGCACACACACACACGTGCTCTGCCATCACCAGATTTGTTTAGTTGTAGCATTTCCTTATAGATCTGCATAATACATCAAGGAAAAATAACGAAACAAATGACCAAATAAAAGAGAGCCTATTTCTTTAGGCTTGCTTATAAGATGGATATAATTGTTAACAGGAAAGCTGTAAAACAGAGTTAATAAAATTCATCCTTATAAGGACTATTTGCCCTCGTAATGGTGACTGAGCCTCTGCTTTTCAAGAGCTGACAGGCACTAGTGGAGTACGTGAGAACAGTTTTCTTTCACACCCTCTTTTTGTCACTGTTTGTATCTTTTCACTACTTGGGTCCTACTTGTATTACTTTAAAATGTCTTGGTAGTAAGAAAAGGGGGGGGCCACTGCTTAGTTGCTATTTGTTGTACTAACTCTCCTTGTGCTGCCAAGAGGAATATTGCTTATGTAGCTCAAATTAAGCGATATAAGCAGCAAGAATTGCCTACTAAGTAGCTACTAATACATGTGAAATATTTCTGGCTGGATTTGCTTTCTGTTTCTTTCGTACGTCGTTGAGGCTTCGTGAATCTTCTTGGTTGCAGTCAGTGATCTGTTTGGTGACAAGGCAGTGTCTAGCCAAACAAATCCACCAGTGGCAGAACCCTGGAACAGGCTGCCCAGGGAGGTGGTTGAGGCCCCATCCCTGGAGACATCGAAGGTGGGGCTGACAGAGCTCTGAGCACCCTGCTCTAGGTGAGGATGTCCCTGCTCTCAGCAGGGGGTTGGACTGGATGGCCTCTGGAGCTCCCTTCTAACCCAGACACTTCTATGATTCCATGATTTCTATGATTCTATATTTTGTTGGATTATCATCTTTATTCCCATAGATAACTGTGGTTAAAAATGTGAGGGAATCAGTTCTCTTGCAGCAAAACAGAGGAAAAAGAGGCAGAAGGATTCCCCAGAAATACTGCACATCTTGTGGAAATCCATCTTTAGTGAAAGAAAATCCCCTACCAATCAGTGAATGGAATGACAGGAAAGCTTACTGAATTGAGCAAGTGCAGTTAGGAAAATAAGAAGTGGTTTGTGATGTAGTAAGAGAAGCACCATGAAATTTGGGTATGAAGGAATGGGGCGAAGAGATAGAAGAGAAAGGAAAGAAAATACATCACAGATAGGACTCGTTTTGAATTTGGGGATTTAATTTCAGAGGGATGTCTTTCCCCTAGGCCAGCTTCTATAAAAAGAGGTTGTTAACTGTTCTGAAATCCAGAAAGTGGAAAACATAGAATCACAGAATGGATGGGGTTGGAAGGGACCTCTGGAGACCATCGAGTCCAACCCCCCTGCCAGAGCAGGGTCACCCAGGGCAGCCCACACAGGAACAGAGCCAGGCAGGGCATGAAAGTGTCCAGAGCAGGAGACTCCACAGCCTCTCTGGGCAGCCCGTTCCAGGCTCTGTCACCCTCACAGGGAAGAAGCTTCTCCTCATGTTGAGGTGGAACTTATGTGTTTCAGTTTGCTACCATTATCTTTCATCCTATCCCAGGGCAAAACAAAGGAGACAGCAGCTTAGGCAAATATGCCTGAATGAAGTCATAGCTCTGAATGTGTGTGCTCTGAGTTTTTAAAATAGAATCCTGTTGAATTGAATAAAGTCATCTTCTCCTACGCTGCATGGGTGGTACTCAGGACTTTAGGAGAATGGATGATAAATCTGATACTAATGGAAGTATATTAGAAAGAGATAGGAATTTATCTTAATGCATGTGTCACAGGTGAATTTGTCTTTAGTAGACCTACGAGCTGAGTAAATGATAAATGTTTCATATTTATGTCACTGAATTAAATGGGAAAGGTCACTCATTCTGCCACTTCCTACTATTATTATCAATGCTAGACTGCTAATTTGTGAGAAAAAGGAAGGAGAGCAGAAGAAAGAGTAACTTGGCTAATGAGTGGAGGTGGTAAGGCCCAGGACCTGCTGGGAACACAGAAATACAGAACTCCTCTTCAGAGGGGGTGTAAACTCCAGAAGCAAATACAGAGAGCATCTGCTGCTGGATCTTGCTGGTTCTGGCCCTTCCTTAGAGGCATTACAACAGTGCCCCAGGGAGCAGAGTGGGGCAGTTTGGCCATCCCAGTGGTAACAGAGATGGCCAAACTGGTGCTCACACACAGAGTGATGTCTTTGTTACGCCAGGAGCATCTGCTGGCCTTCAGAACTGATGTTTCCTTTGGTGGGCAAATAACCCAGCATTTCTGCTTATCCCAGTCATCGGTGAAATGCTCACCTAAGAGAGAAATCCATCAAGCCATTTGAGTGCTGTGGGTGGAAAAACCCCATTCTATTAGCTTATGTGGTCTAACGTATGCACTTAAAGTGAGTTTTGTAAAAAAAATCTTTAAAATATCCTTAGCCCAGTAATACAAAAGTTGTAAAATAGTCTGTCATTCACACTGACTATTCTTAGAAAGTCTACTAAAATTCAAGCTTCAGGTCAGACTTTCCAATGAAGAAATCAACATAGATTGAGGAACCTGCATCTCAGTAAAACAAACTTTTATTAATTTCATTTTATTTTTAAAGCAAATCTAACAAGACACATTACAACTGAGCAACCATAGTGTTCTTAAGAGTGCCCATGGAGAGAGACCGTGAGATTCTTGCTGATGTGAGATTTTGCCTTTGATTTTTCCTAATTTTCTTTTAGTACTCCTTTAAAAATATTTGGGTTTGTTTCCTGGAGTTTATCAACCACTGCCAGAAAAAAATTTCTGTTTAAAATGTAAGTATTTAGTAAATTCTCCATCCTTTCTGTCACGATGTGACTGGAGAAGGAGGCTGTAGTGCTGCCCATTTCTCACATAGTAAGTGACTTGTTCATACAAGAAAAAAATACTTCACTTCTTTTCTGTGATAGAGTTGTAAGATGTATAAACAACACAAACATAACTTCTATTTCATTTGTTTGTTTTTTTCTCTCTCAGAGGTGTTTGTTTCTATCATGTCCAGCTGATGTCAGGGTGTTGAGTCATCAGCTGGACTTGATCTTGGAGCTCTATTCCAGCCTCAGAAACTCTGTGATCATCATCAACACTTATATAGAAAAGCCTTGCAAAGGGAAATTTCTTAAGCTTGCTTTCTTCTGCTGAGTTCCTGGCCATGGTCTGATTTTATTATGATTAAAACCAGTTTCAACAAAAACATAAAGCGTGTGTACTTGGAGTTCTCTGTGCCTAGGAGAAATCTGAGTACGACTAAGCCTGGCCAGGCTGATAATTGTCATAACACTGCTCTTCTCTGTGGATTCTCCCAGCTCTGTGCCCTCTCCATGGGCAGTGCTGTGTGTGTATCCTGCTGCAGGCTGGGTTTGAGAGCCCCCTTCAGATGCAGGGTGCCACACGTCAGTTGCCAAGGGCAGCGGGCAGAGCACTGGCGCTCTTCACTGGATTGTGGTCTTTTGCTTTTGAGGATCCCTTCATGGCTCTTTTATTTCTCTGAATAGCTCATTATAGCAATTTCCAGAACAGCTGAAGATACTCTGATGTTTGAATTAAGAGGATTTTTTTTCTTTTTTGAGTCATCTTTCCTGGGCCCTGTTTTGCACAGGATGGAGTTGCTGCTGACTGTTGTCCCGTGTTTCACATCCCTGCTATCCCACAGGCAGAACTGAGCTGTGCTGTTCCTAAGCTGTGCTTCTTTTTGGCTGTGTTGTCCTTTGAATCCAGGGGGGGAGAATGTTGTAGTTCATTTGTTACTTATCCATCTGATTCCTGTTTCTATGCTCTTACTGCCATCTGCCAGACAATTAAAAGCAAACAACCCAAACTACGACCACCAAAAATCCCTGTACATTTAAAACATATTTCTTCATGACCTACAGTCTTTGTAAGTACAGTCAGATGTATGCACTTACCAAAGTTCAGTGATGTTTCTTCCTGTTTCCAGTGTCTTTCAGTTCAAGTGGCCTTCCAATAGACCAGCTCTGAGTGTGTGAGAGTAAAACTCAGGTTTTTGAAAGCTGCCTCTGTTTTCAGCGACCCAAATCTGTTAAAATTTAAATATATAATGGACCTCCAAATGCCTTTTGGGCAACCTTGAGAGTCCCAGCTTATGGGAGTTGTGTTGCAGTTGCCAGAGTAACAGTCTATGAAAGGTGTTTATCGGCCAAATGATTCAAGGAAATTATTGGTAGCCACCATTATGTTTTTGTTTTCATTGGCAAAAACATTAATATCGTTGCTTTGCTGCCTTGCCTCAGTTTTTCACCCAGATTGCCAGTAATAAAAAGCATGATTGCTTCATTGGAAATGTGCTGCTTGCTATAATTCCTGGAATCTTCTCTGTTGTATTTTCTTTATTTTTATTATTCTTATTAAATGCATAAACATTAATCAGATGATGATTGGCATTTGTAAAGCTCAGACTGCTCTTTAGATTTGGTTATGCAGAGCTCATTCAGGGATCTTCTCCAGTTTTGATTACTTTGGAATGTTATGCCTTTTAGCTTTTTTCTCCCTGTTGCTCACCTCTGTTTGTGATTGTAAATATTGAAAAACCTAAAGGAAGAAACGTAGTAGAAAGCAGTTTCCTAATTACTTTTTCATTTTTCCCTTTTTTCTTCCATAGCATCTCCCAATAAAGTTTTAAAGCATATGTTATCTGACTTCCTTTTCTATAGGAAATGATTAAATGCTATGTTAAATGTGATTTATAGAAACAGATGGGCAGTTATTTGTATGATATCAGATGCTATCTCAGGATCTTTAAAATATATCCTTCTACAAATGTTTACTCATGTACAAGCTATTCTGTCTTTAAGAAACCCTGATAAGCAATACTGTGTGGTGAGTGACCCTGGGTGGACTCCAGGTGCCCACCAAGTATCACTCAGCTCCTCAGCTGGACATGGGAAGGAGGCTTGTGGGTCAAGATAAGGATGGGGAGATATCACTCACCAATTACCATGCATTCTCCCTCCTCTCTCCAGCTGTAGCTGATGTTGCACAGGTTTTTATTTTTCTTTTCTTAAATATTTTTTGTTCTATGCAGGGCTTATTTTCCTTCTGGTTATCTAGCACAGGCACCAGACCAGTTAAACTGGGTTTGTGAATAACGGTGTTTCACACTATGACAAAAGAGGTAGACAATGATTATTACTGGGTTTAAAGAAGACAAAAATAGTTATGTCAAAAAAAAAGGCGTGGAATTTCTTCTGTATTTGGGTGCATCTGTTGTGTTAATTTGTATGGCAGTCCTGAAGTTAGACTACAGTTGTGTTCTAGTCACCGTGTAAAAATACCAGATAACATAGATCCCTGTCTGACAAGGCTGTCAGAATGGTTTTGGTAGTATGCAAATCTAGGGAAATTATCAAAGGTTACAAACTTTACAGTGGTCTTAGTCACCCAGAGGAGTATAAATACAGGCTGGAAATGGTGATTACTGGTGCTGTCTCCTTAGGTGGCCACTGAGAACCTCCTCATTAATTCTGAAAGCTGTTCCAAGAACTGGTTGGAAAGCCAAAGTATCCTGTTATTTTGCCATTTGTGTTGCCTCATCTTTTGCAGCCTAGAATATGAAAGATTTATGGCAAACAATAAAGTATTAAAGATCTGCTTTTATATATTTGAAAAGTTTCTTAAGGAGCATAGTTTGCTGCTCTGCTGAGATGGAAGTTCAGATGCCAGTGCTATTGAAAACAGAGTTGAGAAGGTGACTTGGCTTTGAAGTGGTGATCCTTTAAGTAAAGGTCAAGTGAACAAGTCATCATGCCTGTTCCTTTCAGAAATCTCTTGAAAGGTCCCAGCTTGTTATTTCTAATCTCTACCATAGTGTAAAATGGCTCATTTGCTATCTATATTTTTACTGACTTCTAGATTTCAACCTCTCAGGACCAGTCCAGAAAAGAATAAATTTCTGTTGTTCACGCTCTGATTCTTGTTATCTATGATTTTTTTTTATATATATATATATC
>VWZY01013137.1:14105-25298 GCA_013399075.1 Chloroceryle aenea | reverse complement strand
CAGAAAAATATAAATTTCTGTTGTTCACGCTCTGATTCTTGTTATCTATGATTTTTTTTTATATCTATATATATGCATTGTGTCTTCAGACGTTTACAGTGCTCAGCTAACTCAAAGCAAGGACAACAGTCTCTTTGCACTTCACATCAACAGAAAAGCTGAGGTTGCAGCATTGTCACTGATGAAGCAGTAATAAATAATTGTACCCAAGTATGACATCAGCTTCATATTCAGCCTAACTCTTTTCAAATTGCAAAACTTCCCTCTGCAAAGTTTTTTCTTCAGTGTTAATCTAAGTTTATTTTCCAGGCAGCTTCAGGAATAAACATCATTAGAATAATGAAAGTGAATCACTTGTGTTTTCCAATTCAAATGAATATTTGGAGATGCTCATCATTAAGCTATGTGTGAATTTGGTTTAGTGTATTAACTTTTGAACAATATTTTGTACAGGCACGTTTAATTACAGCACCAGTCATCAACCCAGAAGCTCTACTGGTAGCAAAACTCACTCTGGGTTGGTTAACAGCTGGGTTGTATTCAGTCCATCTTATTCAAGGAATCTCTTTAAGGATAGTGTTCTGATTTTAACTAACCAAAAATTGCAATTGATAGAATGAATTTTATTATATACCTTGTTTTACCTCACTTAATACCACCTAATATGTTTAGCTTCAAATATTTTACTTTTTCATGTATTTAACATTGAAAAACCATAAATAAAATTATATTTAATAAATCATTTTTCATTTATTCCTTGACTTTGTCCTAGTAAATGTAGCACATACTGTAGAAGTTATAGCTGATTAATATTGTAGTCTTTTCAATTACCACCATACTTTAGATACTACTTAGTTATTTTTATGAAAAAATTATATACTGGTTTGGAAGTATTTACTTTTTTAATGGTTGAAGTGATATTCAGGAAAAAATGATACAAAACTTACATCTCTGGCTTGAAAAATGGCAGAACACACAGGATAAAAAAGGGAAAAAAGTGATTCCCCAGGTTTGCTCTTTTATCAAAGGTGGCTTCCAAATTTGGCATTGGCAAGTGCTCAACTTTGCAAAAAAAATGTAGATTTTGGAACTGAAAAGTGAGTGTTTATTCTACAAGCTGATTTATTTTATAATATGAGATAAAATCACTGTAGAATTTTGTAAACACAGAAAATGCTGATTTTGTTTGGTTGGTTGGATGTTTTTTTATCCTCCTGCCTATACTGTAGAGACTCCTAGTTCTTTATCTTTAGAAGAGACAAGTGGGATTTCAGGTCCCATTCCTACACAGATTTACACCCCTGGACAAGTGGCTTGTTTAGCTCTCATACCTTTTGTGCATCCTTATGTTGTGAGGGTTCTTGCTCTTCCCTGGTGTGTGAGGGTCGTTGAGGACTTGAGTGCTGTTGGCTTGCTGTAGAGGTTAATGCAGGGTTCCACTCTCCTGCTTTAAATCCTCTAAAGATGCAAAGATTTTTTATTTTCTCCCAACAACACTCTGATTTGAAAAAGTAGCCAGAGCTTTTGCTACACAAAAGAGTAACAGACAACAATCTGAAGCAACAATCCAGAATTCTGTCTGAATTTTCCTGCTCTTCTTCATATTGAGAAGCACACCCTACACGTACACACAAAGAATAGACACTAAATTCCTCCGTGTCAAACCCTATTAGCTGTAGTTGAGTCTGCAGAGCCACTGCTGGCTGTTGTAGGCTGCTTGTCCTCCCTTATGTCAGTCATTAGTAGTGTCTAGTGTCTGCAGAACACTCTATGGATGGGTTTCACAGCTGTGTGCTGACAGCAGAGGAGCACTGAGACGTGCAAGATGTACAGTTCTTTCGACTCTGGGTCCTGCAGAGGTGTCTGTCCAAAGCTGAAGGATGCTTCCTGCTGAACCTGGAACTCTAGCTACCTGCTCTCAGCAAGCAGTGGAGAAACCTTTAGTCAACATCATTTCCAGGAGCAGTTGCTCCAAGTGGCAAGATCTTGCCATTGATGAGATGCTATGTTCATTCTGCTGGCTGTCGTATGATTTGCTGTTAGCTCTAGCTAACTTCTCTTAGGAGCCTGAGGGTTGAGTGAAAACTTGGGATGGGAAAGAAAGCTTCCATGTTCTGGGGAGGCTTTCTTAGTAATTATCATGCCAGTTTCTCAAGTCTGCAGCATCTTTTGGGTCTGGACTGATGCTCAGTGTATTGCCAACGCTCTGGAGGACAGCTGAACTTCAACACCAGCATCTCCTGTGCTGTCGTGAGACTCACAGTGTTCAGACCATGAATCTTGCCTCGTACTGCACCAAATGTCTCCCTCCTTCATCTCTCTGTGCTGCACAGGGTGTCATTTTTCCCTTCCCACTTCTGTACTAGGTTTGTCCACGTCCCATCTGTCGTATCCTTTCAACCCACCTACTCTTTACTCACTTACTTTCCTAATTTGGCCCTCTTAAAATAAAAAGGCAAAGAGCTCTGCTCCAGTATATGGTTCAATATTAGAAGCAATAAACTCTGATGTCTCTCCCAACATCAGATACCTCTAACTGAACCACATCATCTGAGCCCTTGTTTCTTGCCTCTGTACACCTGTGCTTCTTCTCCTACTTTTTCCATTCCCTCCCACCATGATCCTTCCCATTCCCTGGGGCTTCCATCTTTATTTTCAGTCCTCCCTCATTTTTCATCTTACAACCTGTTTCCTTCCCCGTTCCTTGTTCTGCACTGTGGGAGTCAGGCTGCCTCTTCCTTCACTTGGAGTCTTTTAGCATCACTAGAACCAAGGAAACCCAACATTTTATTGCATTGACACAGAAATAAAATGCAAGTGGACTGAAGTCAGGTGGTGCTGTCCGTTGTCCTCTTCTGGATATTACTTTTCTAGCTCAGAGACTTGTTTGAAGCAGTTCCTAAACTTCAGCCTGTATAGATGCATCAGGTGGGCTCTGTGTTTTATAAAGATCCTGATAGAGTTTCAAGTGAAGTCTGACATCCTCGCTAGGTCACCGGCTAATGGATAAAAGAGATGTGGCTAGTGGAGCAGAAACCATGTCAAAAGTCCAACTTTTCATCACCAATCAACACTCTTGGAGTAGAAAATGCATAATGTCTAACCTCATAATGAGAAGGTTTGATTGATGAAAGAAATGCTGATTTGGAAGCAAGAGAAGTAATTTCTGATGTGTACTTGTAGTCTCTAGCATGTGATTTTCTTCAGTATATGAGATGTGTTTCTTTAAATTATGAGGCAAGTATGTGAACTTAGGCTGTGAAACTTTGAATTGCATGATTAACGTCTGGTGAAAAATATAATTGCTGGCATGTATTTTTATCTGACTTTAAAAACTGTTAGGCAACCTTCCAGTCCCACATTTTGAAATTAAGATTCCTTTGCCACTTTCCAAATAACTGAAATGTAAAATTGGAAAAAGCTTGTTAATGTGTTCTGGTAGTTCCTCTGCTGATTAGCCTGACAGTGTGATTAATAAAATCACTATGTGATTTTACATCATACAGTCTTGGATAACAACTTGTGAAAGAATGCATCATTCCTACTCCGTGTGACTTGCCTCACACCTTATCAGAGAATTTCACATGGTTTCTCCTATCCATTCTTGAGTGCAGTTACCCTGGGTGCACTGAAGAATCGGGAAGAACACTGGATTTTGTTAAAATACTGGTAGTTAGGCCAACAAACTTTCTTGATGGAGTGACAGGGCGTGTATTTGTTATTCTCCCTGATGGTTTCTGAGTCAGACAGGGATTCTGGCTGAAGAAACATAAAAACATAGAAGTGTCTGGGTGGGAAGGGAGCTCCAGAGGTCATCCAGTCCAACCCCCTGCTGAGAGCAGGGACATCCTCACCTAGAGCAGGGTGCTCAGAGCTCTGTCAGCCCCACCTTGGATGTCTCCAGGGATGGGGTCTCAACCCCCTCCCTGGGCACCCTGTTCCAGGGCTCCACATTCTCCTGGTCAAGAATTTCCTCCTTATTTCTCATCTAAATCCCCTCCTTTCTCATTTAAAACCATCACCCCTCGTCCTTTCCCTCCAGGCCTTTGTAACCAGGCCCTCTCCAGGCTTTTTGTCAGCTCCCTTCAGGTTCTGGAAGGTGGCTGTTGGGTCTCCCAGAAGAAGATCCTGAGTCCAAAGCTTCTTCAAGAGGCACAATAAGTCATGCAGGGGTTTAAGCAGGGAGGGAATTCCAGAGCAGTGGCCAGAGGCAATACCACAGCTGTCACACAATCTGAATATCATGACTTTGTTAATCACAAAGTTTGTCGTAATGTGATTGTCCCTGATCTGGGGATGTGTGGTTGCCAGAAGGACTGTCAGGATTGCACTTTGACTCCCTGTGGAAATGGTCTTATTTACTGTATAATTAATTGGTGAGTTAAATGGCTGAATGAAACGAGGCCTGCCATTATGTTTGATGCTGGTTTTGTGGCAGCCCCTCAGGGCAGTGCTCTTCCTCTCAGTGTTCCCAGCATAATTAAATATCATTCATGCTTTGAAGGACTTCCCAGGTAGGAAAAGAAGAGAATTGTGGGAGCAGGGAGGATGAAGAGGAAATGGTGCAGAGTGAGGAACCTTAGCAATGGGGGACAGGATTGGGATAGCATTTGGTGCAGATAGAGGTGGTTAACACAGGTCCTTCACTTAGAGATGAAAGCAGCCAAGGATCTAAATGCTTGCAAATATCTAAAGGGTGGGTGTCAAGAGTGAGGGGTCAGATTCTTTTCAGTGATGTCCAGCAATGAGCACAAGCTGGAACACAGGAAAATCCACCTGAACACGAGGAAAAATGTCTTTACTGTGAGAGTGATGGAGCACTGGACCAGGCTGCCCAGGGAGGTTTTGGAGCCTCCTTCTCTGGAGATAATCAAATCTACCTGGACATGATCCTGTGCAACCTGCTGGAGGTGAACCTGCTTTGGCAAGGGGATTAGGCCAGATGATCTCCAAAGGTCCCTTCCAACCCCTAACATTCCATGATGCTGTGATCTCAGAGTGGTCAGAATCACAAGCAGGTTACAGCATCAGCTAATGCACTGTAACATACTCTGAATATATAAACCCACTTCTTTCTCTATTTAAACCCTTCATCTTTTTTTGGTAGATATAAGCACTAGGAAAATGTTTTAGAAGGATGGGACACCATGTTATCAGAAGTGGTCTCTGCTTTCAGATAGCTCAATTCTAAATGCATAACCTGAAATACTCCAGGACATAATTTCACAGGGGTTTGCAGCCACAGCTCTCGTTACCTATACTTGGAATTTTGGATTCAACATTTGTGAAATTTAAACCACAAGTTCAGTTTGGATGGGATCCATGAATTTGTTGTTCCCCTGCAGCAGTACTATCCAAAAGTGACTTTCTAGTTGCCATATGATGTAAAAAACTACTAAACTCTGGGTGCAATTGATGCATTCTGCTCTACTCTAAAAGAAATATACTGCAAGAAGAGCATATGATGCTAATTTGTAGCATCAGAAGGTTGTCCAGTGGACTTTACAAGTTCTGATTATGGGACTCTAGTTCATAGAAGTTAAAAAGCACTTTGTAGCTTATGAAGTTAAGAACCACAGCTTTGCAGTTTTTATTGAGAATCATTGATGATAAAGAGGGTAGAAATTTACCCTTAACTGAAGGTCTGTGACTAATTCAGGATTTTTCCTTTCTGTCTCAGCAGGGATAAAAGGGAAGGCAATGGGTGGCACAGGGTGTATTGAATTAAAAAGTTAAAAATACAGAAGGGAGTGTAGAATGGGCCTTAGGGTAACAATCAGAAAGCATTCAAAGAACAAGTCTGTTGATGAGTTCCTATCTAAAAGGTAGGTAGGTACAGATAAGGGATCAAACCCTGGAGCTCATGGACTTAAACTAGCTGAGTTTCTAGCTCAGGGGGATTGCCATTCCTCTGGGGGTCTGTTTTGCTGCTCTTCTCAAAATATTACCTCTCATCAATTAGACTGAATATTAATGGCAGCATGGGACAATGCTGGCAAGGATTTGGCAATAATTTTACATTAACTTGCATTTTCTGTAGCTTTGCAGTTGTCAGCCTTCATAGATCTGTTCAAAGTACCTGATTTTTGCTGCAGGCATAAGTGCTCAGAGCTAAATTGAGGCCGACTGCTGCTGCTTCTAAGGGTGAGAGGGCCACAGAGCAGAACGGTGCTGCTTTTGACCTGAAAACTTGTCGAGCACAATCTCCGCGGGGAGATGCAGCCCAAAGTCTGCAGAGCCCAGAGTCCAGCAGTGCCACAGCTCTCTGTGCCTTGCTGAGCGTGATCCAGAGCAGGGGGCAGAGGGATGCTTAACTGGATCTTGCTTTTCTTCCTTAGTTCCCTTCCTTTCAGTGCTCTGACTGAGCATCAGCTGAATGTGGTACAATTTCTTTGCCCTGCTGTATGTATTCATTAGGTGTGCAGAATAAAGCAGGTATAGAGCACATCAGTGAATTGGCAGCTGGAGAAGCACTGTTATTAGGCTGTCAGCTGTTCTCAGCAGAGACTTTCAGCTATGTGGCACAGCAAACTTCAGCCAAGTGACCTAGAAAGGCATATGCTTTAGCTAGAAATCAGCCTGCTTTTCAGGCAATAAAGTATCACAAGTTAATGGTTGGTGGCTGTGTGCTGACCTCCGATGGGTCTGCCCTTCTGCAAACAGATTTCTGCTCTTTCCCACCTCTGCTAATAAACAACACAAGCATTTGCAGCTCACGTGCACAGGGAAGGAGTTATTCCCTGGGACAATTTTTATTGAAGTTGGCCTTTTTCATATCTTTCCATAAAACTATCAAAGCTGTTGCTGGTTTTACCAGCAGCAGGTAGGCTGAGGCTGCTGTCTGCTGTGTTGATCAGGGTTATAGCTGTCTGATTCACTCAAGTGTCTTGACTCTCTCTATCCTGCTATCTTCCATACATGCCATATGCTATTTGGCTCATTTACTATCATCCTTTGTGTTTGCATTATGCCCAGCCCTGAGATCTGAGTTGGATTTTACAAACTACAAGGATACCACTATTACAATATTCTTCCTTATGTGTGAGCTCTTGTAATTGTCTCTCTGTTTGAGGCTTCATTTCCAAAGCAACACTGTCATTTTTAATGCTTTGAAATTAGGCTACTTGGAATGTGGATACCGCCAGCTCATACCTCACACAATCACTAATCATGAAGCACTTCTAGTGATAAAAATGCAGAGAAAAATATTCCAGAATATCTTTGGTAGGCTCTGGATTCTGCTCCTCACCACTACTGTTGGTTTCTAAGCACAGCAGTGGCAGACATGGTGTCAAAATCCAGCAGGAGCCTGCACTTTCCACAGAAGTAAGATATTACCAGTCAAAATATCTTGATGATGTAGGAATTGGGGCTTGCTTTGCCCCCAGCCTACCATCTGGTGCTCTCAGAATCTCAGTGGGACCCACAGCCTTCTGAACACATTCATTTTATTGTGGTTTTTTTTTAGATATTACTATCTTCAAGGAAACACAAATGCTCTGGCACACTATTTTCTACTGACCTGCTTTGAGTAGTAGGCATGGTTTATCTTGAGCACTCCAGAGGCCCCTGGAAGGGTTATAATGCAATTAATTAACTAAAAGGAATATGTCAATGAGTAAACAAAGTGTTGCATTTTCTTTACACGTGCATCTCCTAGCTTCCTAAAGTGTGCAATCCTAGCATTCATTCCATGTCATTTTTCAGTGTATCTCGTTTTCCAGATTTCTTCACCTGCCTACAGAAAGTTGATAAAAAAGGAACATCCTTAAGCCCACATGTTCATCTGCACTACTGAAAGCTCTCCTAATTAATTGCAGGAGAAGAGTGTCACCTTATGTTCAGACTGACCACTAGCAGTAGATGGGGCATACGTCCTGCCCTCAGGATTTTGGAGATTTAGTATCAGTGGCACTGGAATTCTCCCTGCTACATTTGAGGGGTGTAAATGGCAGCACTAAGAGCTCTGAAACTCACTCACCAAGTGAAACCTGCTTTGTAAAGAAGGAGCATGCAATGTAATGTCACTTAGACTTCTAGATACATAGAAACACATGCAGATCTGTGGGCACATATGGAGCTAGGAAGTTCTGATAGCCAGGACAAACCAAAAGGGACAGAAGAAACTTGGTCAGGAATCCGTCGCCTGTTGGTTTTGCAGAACATGGCTCATATTTTCTGCTCTGACTGGTTAGTGACACTTTGGTGCTGGATCATCTATGTCCAACCTTCGACCCAAGCTCTTTGATCAGCTTATCATGGTATTGACCCCCTCCCCAGCCATCCCTGTTGTATTACATCCCTCTATCTATTCCAGCAAGGCTGTAATATTTTTCTGGGACATTTCAGTATTTTCACATTGACAGTTTGGTTTTGTGCTACGAGAATGGATGGGTTTGCCCCCTTTTTGACTTGGGGTTTTTTTAATTACCTCCCCTGACTAGCCTAGCCAGCTTGTTCCTAGCAGATTGGTTCCTTATCTGCCAAGAAAGAGGCAATCAAAATTATGCAGAACCTCTCTGTACAAACTGGATTAACGTTACGCCAAGCTCAAGCTTTCTGTTTTATAAAAGATTTACCTCCATAGCCTTTTGCTCTGTTCCCTCCCCCCCTCTTCCTTCCCAGTCTTTGTTTATGGGGCAGACAGGCTTGCTGGAGAAAAATAAAAATATAATCCTGTCCTTCATTGCCCTTTTAAGTTAATTCTCTGTTGCCTGTGAATGACTGAGGCAAATAGTACTTATATTAAAATCTGTAGCCCTGCGGGTTCTGATGAGTTCAGAAATCTGTTCAGTGCACAGTCCTGCCTGGAAAACAATCACATCATTCTTCTGGCCATCAGCCTTTTGCACATTTGTTTACTGTTTTTCCTAGCATGGAAACTTAAACGAGGATTAGACGACTTTCTTAGAAAGTTGGTGATCTCTTTGTTAATACAATGAGAGCCTTTGAGCTGTACACTTCCATCAGAATATCTGTTCTACTCCTGTGTTTACAATTTCAGGGATCTTCTTGTGAAATTTCTAAACTGAGAAGCTGATATTTCTGATCTATTCTTTTTTTTGGTTGGTGGGTTGAGTTTGTTGGTTTGGGCTTTTGCTTTTCCTGGAAGCTTTTAGCTGTCACCTGGTTTACTGGCTTCTGGACTTTAAAGGTTTCTGATTTTTTGTGTCTCTTATTCCTTAATACTTCTGTCTTTTGTTTCCTGATTCTTGTATGCTAATGTTTAGTTTTCTTGGAGTTTTTCAGGCTCACACCTTCTGTGCTTGTCCATTTTTTTCTGGGCCAGATCTGCTTGTTGGTTCTTGTGATTCTAACACTGTTAGTGGCAATACTTCTGTCCTTGGACTAAAATAAAATCTTCGAGCAGGCTTACAGTGGAAACATTTTTGTTGTTCTCTGTACTACAGACAAGAGCAGATATTACAGTTTGCTCTTTTTAGTAGTGGCATGCAAATAGCCACTGGAACAGTGGATTAAGTTCAGGGTAATATCAATGTCCTGGTTGCTTTGTAACAAGATTAGTGGAGAGGCTGGGGGGAGGCCAGCTAACCTACTCCACCTAATGACTCTCTCTCACCTATGGTTACTGGGAAAGGACATAAAATATCATCCAAAAGCTTTGCTGCACAAAGAAGCTGGATTTCCTCAAGGTACCATTTGGATCTCAAAGAAACAGAGGTGTGGCAGGGATCACAGGATCACAGGATGTCAGGGGGTGGAAGGGACCTTGGAGATCTTCGATTCCAACCCCCCTGCCAGAGCAGGACCATATAACCTAGCACAGGTCATGATAAGGGATCTATCACAGAGCTGACAAGAGTTATTTCTTTTGTCTCCCTGAGGTGTAACATCTGAGTCATAGAATCACAGAATCATAGAACTGTTTGGGTTGGAAGGGAGCTCCAGAGGCCATCCAGTCCAACCCCCTGCTGAGAGCAGGGACATCCTCACCTAGAGCAGGGTGCTCAGAGCTCTGTCAGCCCCACCTTGGATGTCTGCAGGGATGGGGCCTCAACCACCTCCCTGGGCAGCCTGTTCCAGTCTTCTGTCTTGTCTGGGTGACTACTTTGGTATGAGTCTTGAAGGTCGGTGGCTTGGTCCCCACTTCTTAAGTGTGTCTCATAGCAGCATGCAATCCCATCACGTTCCCCTAACTGCATCTTCTCAAAAGGTGTGGCTTTTCCATCAGATAAAATCATTATCAGAAATGGACCAGGTTAGCACTTTATTTATCTATACTTAATTAAAATAAAATCCCCAAACCTTGAGGGATTTGGGGCATTAAGAAAAATGAGCCAGACAAGTTAATTATCAAGAAGGATATGCTTGGAATAAGATGGAAGACTGATGTGTGTGTGTCTGTATGTATATATGTTTGGTTTATGTGTTTTTTTTCTTCCTAAAGGAGGTGATAAAGAGGTTAAGATGAAGTTTAGGAGCAAATAAGATGAGGAGAAAGGAAAAGGGGGCAAATCTGGATTTTGTCACTGATGTTTAAGATCAAGGTCTTAGAGACAGGCAACTCTGACAAGCCATGAGATGGTAGCTTCTCAATAATGTGGTTGATGTATTCATTATAATACATACATTTCTATACTTTGGCCCATAATAAAGGTGGATTGTGTGCTGGGTTTTGGCTGAGGTAGAGTTAATTCTCTTCATAGTAGCTCCTATGGGGCTACATTCTGAATTTGTGCTGGAAGCAGCACTAATAATACAGAGATGTCTTCATCATCCCACAGAGGNTTTATTATTATTATTTTAGAAAGCAACATCAAGTATATTCTTATGCTGGCTTCCGTACTCCAAGTAAATGGCTCTCATGGGGAATTCTGCATCAAAACTCTTACATTACAAGTTTAGTGAGGGTTTTGTTTTATTTTACTTTGGGCTTTTAATTATGGCCATTTATAATTCATGCTTTGTACAATAATGAGTGAGGATAATCCACTAAGAAGAATATTCTTCTTCAATTAAACATACATACATGGATGGATGGATGGATGGATGGTGGTTTTTTTTTGTTTCTCTGCAGGATCACCTATAGGATATGCAGCTTGCTTTTTGGACTAGCTGTGAAAATGTGATAATCATCATTTATTATGTAGAATAAGAAAGCAAGGATGAGGTATAAAAGGTAGGGTGGCTAGACATCCTGGAATGACTGACTCTTCAGTTGTGCTTTGTCAC
>VWZY01013136.1:2745-57219 GCA_013399075.1 Chloroceryle aenea | reverse complement strand
TTCATTCCATTGGAGTCAGCCCAACTCTCCAGTCTATCCAGATCCCTCTGCAGAGCCCTCCTGCCTTCCGGTAGGTCGACACTCCCTCCCAGCTTGGTGTCATCAGCAAATTTGCTGATGGTGGACTCAATCCCCTCATCTAGATCATTGATAAAGATATTAAACAGGACTGGGCCCAGCACTGATCCCTGGGGGACACCACTAGTGACCGGCCGCCAGCTGGATGCAGCCCCTTTCACCAACACTCTCTGGGCCCGGCCGTCCAGCCAGTTCCTCACCCAGCACAGAGTGCCCCTGTCCAAGCCATGGGCTGCCAGCTTTTCCAGGAGTATATTATGGGAGACAGTATCAAAGGCTTTGCTGAAGTCCAGATAGACCACATCCACAGCCTTCCCCTCATCTACCAGGTGGGTCACCTGATCGTAAAAGGAGATCAGGTTGGTCAAACAAATGACATAGTGGCTTTCTGGAATCAAGAATCTTGGGGGTTCTGTTGTGTTTTCCCCTTGATATCACTAAAGAGCCTTTATTTTGTCACTGAACTGCACACAGATGTCCCATCTCTCTTCCTGAAGTACCTCTTGTACTCAAATCTGTTTTGTTCTGTTTTAATTCAGCAATCTATTCCTCTATTCTTCTTCTGTAACAGGCTTGTTTTTGTGTCCTGTTTACTTCAGTAGGATTTAAGCATGTGCTTAGAGTTAAACAGGTAGCCAGATATTTGCCTGACTAAAGAGAGATTGCAGCCTCGTTTCAATAGTGTACTATTTTGAGGCCCCTCTGGATATGTTTTAAATTATTTGTTTTGTTTTCCAAAATGTCTCTGTCAGCTCTTTCTATGAGGGAAACAGTCTGTTTCATAGCCTGCACACAGTGGCGTTTTTACTAAAGCTGCACCAAATTTCCATCGATTTCCTTGCCAGGCCACAGTTTGTTCACTTACAGTGACCAGAAACTTGTGATTTGCAGAACACCCCTTGTGAGGCATGATAGTGCTTCATTCACTAGTACATACTCACTCTCCCATACCCGTCTTTCTCCCTGGTAACATACATCTGAATAGTTACTGCTTTCTGTAGCATAATAACAAACCACCAGCACAATTAACTGCATATGTACCTTACAATTTTGCGGGTTTTATTTACATGTTTTGGTGCTATCGCTTGGTGTACAGATAATTGAAGCTGACCTGCTTAGATGATGGTTAACCCACTAAAATCTGTGTGTACTTGGGAGAAATAACAAAAAGTTAACAAAGAGTGTACTTATTCTGAGATTACTGTCCAGTAGAAATCGATTTCCATAACAACATGCAGGCAATGTAGATTAAGAGAATTCTTTTACCTATGCTCCAAATTTATCAAATGCCCTAAATTCAGAATTTTAACCAAAGTGGTCAGTCAACATAGTTAGGTGATTTTTTCAAATTTTAATCTCCATGGGATGGCAGTTACACAAAATGAAATGAATTTTTTAAAAACTTTCCCACCTGCAGTTTTGCAATGCTACTTTTTAAGATAGTCTAATGTAAGGAAATGATGCTGCAAAGAAACTGAATGTTTGTATCGTACAGCTTGGGGCACAGTTAGAAATTCAGTACCGATTCAGTGAAAGTAAAGAAATGAAAGGACATGATTCCCAAACCATAAAATTCTCTCTCTCATTTTTTATTAATGCTAGGTGCTGTAAGAATACTGTACTATATAATGTGGAATTAAAATTCAGTAGTATCCATGCATGTGAAGGATTTCTAACAGCAACAAATTGACCTTGGAATAATTAGATACACAAACAATGCGAAATGCAGTATTTGTGAATGTTTTTGAATGAGTATTATTAAGGATTCTTAATGCTGTCCTTTTATATAGCCACAGTATGGGCCTATAGCTGAAATTGCCTTGCAAATGGCATACATTGTTTCTCACTTTGTCTTCAACGACATGTTACTTAGTTAATATCAACAGAGTGGTTGCTGGTGAAGGACTTGGTGCCTATTTAAAAATGGATGACTTCTTCAGGACTACTGAACAAAGTGACAGGGAGGAACAAATAACTGGTCTGTATTTGGAAGCACATCAGAAAATGCTGTCTTTCCATACATGATAGGAAAAACCTAATATCATACACTGACTTGTATTGCATTCAAAGTAGTATACACTTGTCCTGGTTTGGGTGAAACCAGAACTAATTCTGTTCAGTGATTTTACTTTTCAGTTCAGTATTTCTAGCTAACATCACTTTCTGAAGTTAGCATCCTGTTTTCACAGGCAGTGTCTGCTGCTGGCAGTGATAACAGCCCATGTTTAGAGTTACTACCAAGAACTGGTGTGCAGACCAAGGGCACTGCCGGACGGTGTGTACCACAGTGGGGATGCAGAACGTAAAAGACCGCACCTATGGAGGAGCGGACAGGGCAGATGTCCCCCAACTGATCAATGAGGTATTCCAGCCCATAGACATCATATTTGGTAGCAAGCAGAGGGATCCGAGGGGTCTATTGGGCTTTTACCTGAGCTCTTCTCCCCTCTTGGACTGCTTCCCTGGAACATCCAAGGAGGGCTCTGTCCGTTCTGCCTTTGATCCTGTGTTCCTGAATCTGGTACCAGAATCCAGCTCCTGAACACAGTTCCCATCTGCTGCCCCGCCCGGTCTGGAACTCCCAGTGCCTGCTCCACATCATCAGTGGTGACGGTGATGTAATTACCATCAGGGGGGTTGGGTTCGGGACTGGTTTTGTATAGATTTGTACATTTTTCTTTTTTATTATATTATTCTCATTAAAGCTGTTCTAGTTTCCTTTTCTAATGGCTAGGTCTCTCTGCCTTAGTCCCTTCCTCTTCCCGTTTGGGGAGGGAGGGGGGTTAACAGAGAGCATTTGTTAGGTCTAAGGGGTCTCCCTGACCCTAAACTGTGACAACACTGAAGAAACTGAAAAACCATGTTGAATAACTTGCAAATAATCTGTGTTATACATCAGTTGTTTTGCTATGACTTTTTTCCTTCCATTGTACAGCATATCTGTATGCTTGAAAAACAATTAGAGCAACAACATTTGTTCATAATGAAATGCTCACATCTTTTTTATTTTGGTATGCCATTTCACTGTTTTCAATGTCATTCCAGAATTGCAGCTTGAGGTGAAATTTGAACTCAGTGGAGTGAAAGAGAAATAACTGAAGGTAAGACACTCCTGAGGCAATACTGAATCATAAGTCAAAACAAAAAATGAGAAACGCACTATTTTCTGGGTTGAATTTGAATCATTGAAATAGGATTAAATGTTTTTATTTATAAAAGTTAGTATCTTCCTTTATATAGCAATTTGCCAGTTTTATAGATTGTAATTTCATCAACCTTGGAACATGATGGCTGAGAGACTAAGGTATGGTCTCAGTTTATTGATTTCACTGTAGCAACTTTCATATCATTTCCCTGAGAAGGTCTGGGCCACTAATTTATGTATCACCCCAAATGTCTGAATATACAGTGGATTACCTATATTTTTAATGGAACTTCCATCATCAAAAAAAAATAATGACCAGCATAAGACTGATAAATAGGTACTGTGTGTGCTGAATAAAAATACCAGTGTTAAGTCTGTCCTTCACATTCTCTGTGCCATGCATGTAATTGCTGTTCAGGCTAAAAAGAATGACATGCAAACACTTTGATTAGACTGCAGAGCATATTTTACTCAGTAGCTAGGTTTTTACAACTACCCTCTTCCATGGGATTCAGTGGAAGTCTGCATTTTCAGCAGTGTTGTCACAAACATGCTTTGGGTTATATATCTTTCTGTGTTTAAAAAGCTTTTAAATTAAACATACATTTGAAAAACAAACAAACAAAAATATAATATTAGCATATGTTGAGAAATTTTCAGTGAATTTCACATGAAGTTTCCCAGCGTGTTCTCTGCCAAAATAAGCATAAACTGCAAGCACTATTTCCTTTCCCACACAGTATGTAATATTTACATTTAATGTAATTTATATTCCTTTTCTCCCTCTGTCCCTAACTAGGTTCTGTTGGAAAAAGTACTTTATTTTTCCTGTCAGTTCTGATGTATTTTGATATATACTGATGGGCAAAGGAAAGAACGGCTGTGAACACTGACGACCCTTTGTACACATTTTGTACACACACCTCTTAGTCTCCGTAAGGTTGCAAAATGTTTCAGTACCAGGTTTTCCAAATTTGTAACACTTTCTAATACTGAACATACATACAAACATACAGAGAAGAAAGATCATGTCTGATAAAATTATAATATCCTCTTCCCTTTCCTAGTGCCTGTTCCCATACTAGTCTAGAATTTAATCCAGATCCTTCATTTTTCTTCCTCTGCTGTACTCAACTCGCATGGTGTCCATGACTATTTCCTGCTTCAACACACCTCTCTGGTTTCTTTTGCACCAGATCAGACTCATCTTAAAATCTTTTCCTGTTCTATTAGCCCAGATTCCCTTGACTTGTGTTTTTACTGTAAAGAATAAAAATTTAATCATAGGTAGGATGTGATCATTTAAATTTAATAACTAATGATTTTATAACTCTAAGAATAACTCCAATAATAACTCACCTGGACACATTCCTGTGTGACATGATCTAGGTGATCCTGCTTTGTCAGGCAGGTTAGACTAGATGATCTTTCAAGGTCTCTTCCAACCCCTAACATTCTGTGATTCTGTGTAACTTGAACCCATCCTGTTGGAATGCAGAAATTAGGAATATAAATCTGGAGAAGACTGAGAGGGGATCTGATAAATGTTTATAAATATATGAGGGCTGAGTGTCAAGAGGAAGGGGATGGCCTCTTCTCGCTCATGTCCTGTGATAGGACAAGCAGGAATAGGTGCAAGCTGGAGCACAAAAGGTTCTACCTCAACATGAGGAGGAACTTCTTTACTGTCAGGGTCACAGAGCACTGGAATGGGCTCCCCAGAGAGGTTGTGGAGTCTCCTTCTCTGGAGATTTTCAAAACCCGCCTGGATGCGTTCCTGTGTGATCTGTGCTAGATTGTATGATCCTGCTCTGGACTGGGAGTTGGACTCAAAGATCTCCAAGGTCCCTTCCAGCCCCTGACACCCTGTGATACCTGTGATGATTTCCAGTGTTTAAAAGAGCTTTCAGATAGGGTACTTAAAAAGTGGAGACAAAGTGCCTGGTCATATTTTAAACTCCTACTGTATTTGCAAATATTTTCATTATTTTCAGAAAGCTGTCCTTCCTCCTCATGAAGCTGTCTAAGTCACATAATCTATTTTGACTTCAAAGTGCATGTAAGATGGTGCACAATCTTGATTTATTTTGCTAGGAACTCAGCAAGTGTGTTAGTTATGTCTGTACGAACCACTCTTAGCATTGCTGTTACAGTGTGATTAAAACTTCCATTCACTTCTCTTAGATCTTTTTATCATCTTGTAATGCAGTGGACACTACAAGTCCATTTTTCATCAGCAACTTAGCTCAGGTATCAAAATGTTCCACTTAATCAGTGATCGTTTGTCTTTGCTGAGTAAGGTTATTGCCACATCTTCAGTTTACTTCAATTGATGAAAACTGCTTTGAATCTTACATGTGTGAGTGAGCACACAAAAAAAATTACACCTGTATACGTGATATATTGAGTCATGAGGAAGGGAAATGTTTGGTTAGAAGATTAAATGTACACAATTAAGAGTGAGAAAACATCATAGTTGTTAAGGGTTATGTTATGTTCGACTTGATAGCAAAAATAAAAAACACAAGCCCTCACAGCTTTTTCATATATTGGGTAGGTCAAGAGAAGCAAAAAATTGCTAAAAAAAATTAATTTCAACATCTGAAATGTCTACTTTGTCAGACAAACCAATATGAAAGGGTTCATCTTCCTCTTTGTATCTTAAAACCTCCATATGATTTGTATTCATGAAATCACAGACTATTTTTTAGGAAAGAAACCTTGGTGTTTCAACTCTTTTTGTCTAGTTAAAAGTCAGCGTTAACATTATCTTTTATTGCTGACAGCTATTTGCCTAAGCTACTTTCAAGGATTTCCAGTGATTAGGACTCCACATCACCCATAGCTTGTTTACTCACATGCTCTATGGCTACATAGACCTGTTGGAATGAGTCTGGGGGAGGGACATGAAGATGATCAGAGAGCTGGAGCACCTCTCCAGTTATGACATGCTGAGAGAGTTGGAGTTGTTTAGCCTGGAGAAGAGATGTACTGCTCCTCGGTTCAGTCAGTCTTGCCCCATAGATCATGTTTTTTAAGCTTCTGATCTTTCTTATTGCTGTCTTCTGGACATTCTCCAATTGGTTAATGTTCTTAAAGTGCAGGACATGGTTCTCAAGCTGAAACCTTACCGATACTGAACCAAGTGAAGGGATATTTCTTCATGTAATTGTAAATTACACTTCTGTTTGCACTCTGAAATGATATTTGCTTTTCTTGCTATGTTATTATTGATGTGTTTAACTTGTGGTCAGAAATTACCAAGATCCTTTGTCTTTTAAAAACTTGCTTCCTTATTTATTTTTTATCTTTTATTTATGTCACTGAACATACCTGCAAAAATAATTTATTTTCACCTATCAAATAGCATTGAGATGTGCTTCAGTTTGCACCTTGCCCTGTTTGATTTGACTCTGTATGCACACGGTATTTATCTAGAGTTTTATGTAATCTACTCTACTTTCCACTTTCTGTATACTTCCTTGAGGTTGAAATCACAGAACAAGACATCCAGATCAGATACTTACTGCATATCCCAATTTTTCCCTGCAGTAGGATAGGTTATCTTTCATTCCTGTTTTTTTCCTTTCAGGAACTTCCAGTTTTCCTTAATCCCTTTTGTCATTAGAGTTGCCCAACAACTCCCTGGGTTTATTGACATTTATTTTGCAATAAATGCTCTGTTCCCTTTATTTATAAAGACTAGGATCTCTGCCATTATTTGGTCACTCCTCCTAAAATTGCTTTAATTTTCATGTAATTTATGGAGAGGTTACTCTCTGGAAAATTCTACCAGCTACTTTCTTTCTTCATCTCTGCATCAAAGGGCAACCTAGGACCTTGAGGGACACATTGTGTCTGGCTCTGTCTGCTCCACAAATACAACTAAAAATTCTCTCCCATGTCTTCTTCATAGGGTGATTATTCTATTTATTCATAAAAAAATCCTGTTTATGTAATCTTGCATCCATGGAAGCACTTACTCCTTTCTCATGCATTCTCATTACTTTTATGATTCCTGCACTCTGTAATTGAACATAGACCTTTTTTTTTGTTATATATTTGCTCCCTTATTGATCCCTCCATTTCCCGTGGAGAATTCACGATCTTTTGTGTTACAACATGTGAATAATCTCATGAAGCTTCTGCTATGCCAGTCAGACATAATTTTTAGAATTTGTTATTTTCTCATTCACATTCCATTTTTAAATGTCTTCAGATTTACAAGATTTTTGGCAGACTCATACACTATCCCACTGATTCTCCTATGAAACTTTTTCAAAGTCTAAAATCACACTCCCACTTTTAATAATTTTATTAGATCAACATCAATAATAATATCGCTGTGAAATATGGATTATTGGTAACAAATTGAGGCTTGTTAGCCTGATCAGCATAATGAAGTTACTTTGATGTTTTGATATGAAGTCCACAGCACAACTTTATGTGATATACTTTTCTGAAAGTGAACTTAGGGTGTAGTCTTCAAACTTAGTTTATTATCTTCTTGTGGGTAAGGCATGAACTTGAACCATTTTAAATATAGAAACAACCTAGAATTTAAAAAAAAAATCAATGGGCAGGATAAAAAGCACAAGACAACTTCTTATCACTTTTAAATGAAACAAAGGCAAGAATATATTTCCTAGGAAGTAAACACAGAAGATACATCTTTTAACAAGTCCTTGAACATAAAATATCTTAGTGCTCTGTGAATCAAAACTAATTATTTTTATAACTGTCAGTTTGACTAAAAACAATGTCATTTTTTTTCAGGAGCTTCTGTAATAATTTTTGCTTTCTCTCTAAGGCTAACAGTGTTACTGTTGTACTTATTGTTTGTTAATTTTACTTTCATCTTCGTGACACTGACTAATCATCCAAATGCTATCTGCTCTGATGCCAGAGTCTCCTGGGTAATAACAGTGACAATGCTTGATAAGCGTCTGCCAGAAAAAGTGCATGCTGGCTCAGGAGAAACTACACCAACTGTAATGCAAAAAGCAATGAGTGAAGATGGAAAAAGACTATAAAAATTACTTTAACTTTTGGTTATTGAAACACTGTATGTTCTAGAGGCAACGGAGTCTACTTTTATTTCCCATCAGATGAGACAGCAACTGAAAGAATGCTATTTTTTCTATATATCAAGCACTCTCTTGGGACCTGTAGAGATTAGGTTTTTGCTATATATGGCTATTTTACTATTTATAAAAGATGACTTAGTGAGTCATTTTTGATTGAAAAAAAATATACGTAATTTAAGAACAACACAAAACCAATAAAGAAAGAAATATGTAGGGATGTAATTGCAATGTCTATTCTCAACCAGAATGTGGTGGTTAATCAGAAAGAACTGTGCTACAGTAAGAAGATTAGAGTACTTCATTGAAAAAAAAAAAAAAAAAAAAAAAAAGAAATGCTTTAGAGGGAGGAGGGATATGAAGGGGGAAGTGAATTGGATTCTGTACATGAGCAGAAGATAAATTCATCCAAAAAAAAAGCTTATCAGCCTGGTTTTTTTTTTGATAGCTTTGCATAGACTTAATTAGGAATAAGAAGCTTAGGAATACTTCCTAATTCAATGTATTTGCCTTTGTTAGAGAAGATCTGTGAACTTAAAACACATTGATCATTCTTAGTTCAGGGCATGTACAAAATGTCCCTTGTTTTGACAGACTTGTTCATGCCAGGAAGACAGTCAACCTAGATTCCTGAATATTTAAATTACTGGATAGTTAAGTAAGCAAAATAGTAGCATGTACTCCAGGTTGTTCTGGCTAGCAGAACTGTGTCTAAAGGTATTGCAGGAGCAATATTTTGAGAACAAAGTGAAGGAGTGGGGAATGATAACTGTAAAAGAGAAAGTTACTTTTGAAAGGTTTACATTAGGCTTTTACATTACTTCTCAAACATATCAGAGCAGACTGGTCAGAGAAAATCAGTGTCCTTTCAATAGATGTTCTGCTGTCCTATCAGTAAAGAAAAGGAACAAAGAGGGAAGTTTCTGCTATAAGCAGTATTACAATTCATTCATAGAAAGACAAAACTAATTCGAGAACAGCAAAGTTTGCTTATAGTAATGCCATGTGGCCTTTGAGTGAGAGCTTCTGTGGAGTCGATCTATGTTTTTAGCCAGAGGAAATTAGTTATATTTGTTTTGGGAATGTGTTCTAGTGTTTTCTCATTTGAGTGTTTAAAGCATTTGAGATTTTAAATCAGGTGAAACTAGTTCAATGGGTTGAATCAGATCCACTTAAAACTTTTTTAGGAGCATGGAAAAGTTCCAGAGGCAGCACCTGCTTTACCTTTCTCATTGTTTTTGTGGGAAAGGATGATTTTTTTGCGTCATCCAGTGTGTTGGGTATTACATGTGTTATAAATTTAGGTCTCTTAATCCTGCTTTTCTATAAATCAGACACTCTGCTATGTATAATACTGGGTAGATGGGGTAATTGTTATGTTTGATAGACCACTAAAATGCAGTGAAGCATGTGACAAAAACCACAAATGTCCACCATTAGATGTTGTATTACTGTGTTGAAGCATTTAATTTGTTTGCCTGCAAGGACAGAAACTTTTCCAGGCTTAGCAGAGTTTTTATTTAAATTTCTCTAGGGTCAATTGTATCTCATGATGAATTTTAGCAGCTCTGTGAAGTCACCCAGTCTCCATCAGTCAGTGAACTGGCACTTGAACTTTTGCTACTGGATATCATGAAGTTATGTTTTGCTGATTATCCTCCAACCTGTCAGCATAGAACCATTCCTGTGTTTATATGTAATTGTGTATTAATAATACCAGAAGATTTTTATTTTATCTTTTAGGTCATTTAATTTGTCTTTTTTTTTTAAAAAAAAAAATATTTTCAATAATCTCTATCTGATAGTAATATTTTTCCCTAATATTCTACCAAAATTTGTCATTGGTCTTTTCCAGTCATTTTTTCTCAGTCAGTTGCACTTTCTTTATCCTATGGGAACCTTCTTGATTAATCTTCTAAATGTACCATGTACTGTGCTGCTGCTTTAGAACTACAGCAACACTGAAAGAGGAATCATGAGACAAAAAGACAAAAAGTTCTAGAGATAAGGGAGGGTGTAAGTAGATAGTGGCTTTTCAAAATATTTTCTTTATTCATAAAAGTATACGGAGAGCAAAGAATAATCTTACAGATTTTGTGTTTTAATTTTCAGTAGCATCTGTTGATAAAGCTTACTGGTGAAGCATCTCCTGAAAGGTAGAAATTAGACATTGGAAAATGAAATGGATAAACTGGTGTATAGATTTGTGGTGACAAACAACCAGTGTTATAGATTTTTGGTACCAATGGTGCCTTGTCAGAGGGCGTGAAACACTATAAACTCATTTTTATTCAATCAATCCCAGGAATTCAGAAAATTATAAATAAAAATTAAATAAATCAAGAAAAAAAGTCAAATGCAGGATTGAATGAAATTTTAATTGAATATGAACACAGATATAGACTATCAAAGGCATGGTTTCCATCTAACTAGTTGCTAGGAAGCAAAAAACCTCACTGCAGATATCCGTGGTAAATCACAGACTATGGTCAGAAATACTTCTGATAATCCTGAATGCAGTGATTAATGTACAACTGAGAAAGTGACATTTTATGTCAAAAGATAAGAGTAATTTTAGTATATCAGTGTCTTTTCGGCTCAAATGATGGTGATGGATTCCATTCTTCTGGAATACTTCCAGCTATCACATGTGAATGCCTGGATCTTTCAGAAGAAGTGCTGAAATAAATCTAAATAAAGTATCTAGTTGAAAAGAGGGAAAATGGGTTAGTTCTATTTCAGATGGGACAATCATAGTGTGTTTAAAGAAAAAGAATGATCTTGCCCACTGATTATTATGCCGTGAGCTATACAGCTAGAGATCATAATGGACTTCATTAACATTGTAATATACTACCCCAGGTATCTGAGGGTGTAGCAGAACATGGCTATGTGTATGCAATGTTGAATGTACTGAAGTAGAAATTAAAAAATAAATGGTTGCCGTAGATGCATAGAAAGTACATTATGCTTGTGTCCATACTAGACACCTATGAGAAAATGACCTTTGTAAGAAAATGACCTGCCCAGAGCCAATGTAGATGATGCTGTAAGTAAAGAAACACACACAAAAAAGTGCATAAAACCATGTCATGATCATGCCAATCAGGATACTATTACTGCTGCCCCTGAAGCTGTAGCACAAAATCTTAGTAGAATGAAGTTGGTGAGTTCTGCAATGAACTTTGCATATGATTGGCCATGAAAATAAATTTTCAGACATTTTAAGCAGACTGCATATTTGTCCTAAAAGTCATTAATGTAATGTTCTATTACCAGAACCCACAGGCAGCCAGCATTTCTGTGGCATTAGTCAGAGACTGATATAATAAGATCCACACTAAGTGAACTAAGAAAGAGGTCTTTGCAACATGATTCAAGTTAGATAATGATAAACAGTCATTCCTTGGATTTCTCCAGTGGCACTATGTAGCTAAACTAGGCAGAATTCAAGGTTCTAAGATAGAAAAGTTTATGAGCTTACTGTGGAAGTAAGATGAATTTGATAAAGCTTCCTGTACACATCACTTACCAGTCCTATCTCTGTTGTATAAACCCAACAGCTGGTCTGCTAACAAATACATCTCTTTGTGTCTCTCCAAAATCAGTCCATAAAAGACTTACTGAATGTTGCAGAAAATCTCTGGTCACTTCCATGCGTGATAGTTTTGTTTTGTTTTCCTTTCTTCTGCATATTCCATACCAGCGACATCTCAATAGCCAACATGCTGGCAGTAGATGCAAAGCACAGTCCTTTGAAGTTTTTTGGGTAACATGCAGGCCAGCATGTGTGCAAGAGCTCTGGTGAAATACAAGGAGGGAGAAATAAGTTGAAAAATGTACCAAGAAGCAATAAATGTTTTCACAAGAGGAAATCTTACAAATAACATGGGGTAGGAAATGCTAACTTGTGCTAGAACATAGGGACCAATTATTCCCTAAAGTCTGGGGGTGGAGGTCATGTCTTAACAAGCTGACAAAGTGAAGACAGGGAAGAAATACAGGGACATATCAGTAAATGCTGATAAGAGTTTCCCTAGGGCTGTTTTAGCATTGAGTTCTATCATCTTGGCCACATTTACCACAGCTAGGTTTGGCTGACAGAGTAAGTTTTAAAGTCCACCATCTCCATGAGTATTCATTGAGCTGAAAGACAACCTATAGTTTTGTATGGACTATAGAGAATCATAGAAGGCTTTGGCATACATATGATATTGTGATAGCCGGGGAGACACCTCTAGTATGATTTAAAGAACAAAGACATGAGGCCTGACTGAATCAGCCATGCAGTTCTTGCTCATTTTGGAATGGTTACAAGATTCAGTGAGTGTTGGGTATGTACTGGTCTGTTGTTCCTGATTTCCTTTGATGATCACATCATGCTTTGCCTCAAAATCCCTAACTTGCAGGCATCATGGCTGTACATGCATGTCCCAAGATTATGCAGAGAGGGACAGTTCTAGGTCTTACATATTAAGAGCATGCAACTTTTCCAATTTACATAACCATACCTGATCATGCAAGTGGAGGGCAGATTCCATGTCACCTGAAGCCATGGATGCAATTCATGGATGGCTTTCAGACAAGCTTCTAGGTCTAGTCAGGTGGCCACTACCACAGTTGAAGAACAGCTGTGGTTCAAAATACCCAGTCTCCAGATGCTTATTGACATATTTTCCCAGATAGGCTGGTATAAAAAGTCTTGAAGGCCCTTCTTCACATTACACCCACTGTCTTGAAAATACAATACCTGTGAACATAGGTAGAAGGAGAAAAACTATTACAAATTCTGCATTTTTTTAAACATGTAATTGTAGAGTTAACGTAAATAAAGAGGTCCTTATAAACTACACCTCGGGCACACGATAATCGAAGTATATGTGAGTTAGATGTCTGAGCCAAACTTACCTAAATCCCCATGAAGAATGTGCTTTAATATGCTCTTGTGCCCTGGTGTTGGCTGACTTCTTTGTTTTCAGTTTCACTTTGATTGTGAGTCACATTATGGGCTTGGGGTCACTGAGATGACATATGCTTTTTGGCAGGGAGGTGTCAGAGAGGCATTGTCAGTGCAGTGGTAGGCAATGTGCCTGACTGCTAGCTCCTTATTTTGCTTCTGCAGCAAAGCATCCCTACTTGCCACTTACCATTCCAGGCACTAAATCTTCATACTGTAGTTTGGTGGCACTCAATGAGAGGTCAGTGTTACAGAACACTTAGCACAAACTGGTATTTACTAAATAAGCTAACAGATATTACAGAAAAAAAAAGCCTATGATGTGACAGGAAAGCCTTTCACTTTGTCTCTGGTTGCTAATCACAAATATGACTCTCTAAATTATTTCACCAAGAAAACTTCAAAATGTGTGCTTGTGGCACTACATTGATGGATGTAATTTTTTGTACAGCACATGAATGATTAGTAACACTCTAAATATGGAAGTGTCCCATTTACCATCAGTCTTGTTTTTTCTACCCTCCATATAGAATCATCAAGGTTGGAAAAGACCTTTAAGATCATAGATCCCAATCATTACCATGACTCTACCCAGTCCACCACTAAGCCATATTCCCAAGCACCACATCTGTATGGCTTTTAAACACATCCAGGGATGGTGACTCAACCACCTCCCTGGGCAGCCTGTTCCAATGCCTGACAATGCTTTCAGTGAAAAAATTTTTCCTAATGTCTGGTTTAAACCTTCCCTGGTGCAGCTTGAGGCCATTCCCTCTTGTTCTGTCTTGTTTGCCCTCTCACTCCTCAGGGCCTTAGGTTTACCACCTGTCCCTCCCACTCAGTCTGTTCACCCTTAAACCACTACAGGCACAACTGAAACATTTTCTAAATTCATTCTTTAATGCAAACTTTAATCAGATAGACATTTTTATAAGGCTGTAGATATCCCAAACTCCAGATAATTATGGTCTATGAAATTACAACAGTACACTTCCAGCTGAGTTCTGTCCATTGTGACACTCATCTGGGAAAGTGTTTCATAGCACTTAATAAGCAGAATATGTCTGCCTGCAAATATGGCACATCTTCAGCCCCATCTGTAGCTTTGTGTCCTCTGTTACAGTTCAAGGTGTATTTTCTCAAGTAGGAAATTGAGGTTATCAGCATATATAGTCTCAACTTCAGGAAATGTCCTCCTAGTGTTTTACTGTGAATATTTCCCCTCCTTCCCCAAATAGTGTTTTTCCAATCCACAAGGTGGTTTGCAATCCTGATTTTCGCATTCATTGTAAGATTATGTCTTCAAAGTATAACATCCTTCATTTCTTCATTCCTGCTATATTTTTGTTATTATATAGAACTGAAAATATTCTTCTAGTAACCACAGCAGCTAGAGCAAGACAATCCGTTAGGTATGTGCATGAAGTGTGTTAAATTTTAGAAGTGCCCTGACACCACATCTAAATGGGGGAATACTTGGTTCCATTATGAAAAATATTAGGCAAAGATATGGTTTTATTTAAAGTTTGTGAAGGTGAACCTGTGTCACATTCCAGCAGTAGAGAGACTTCTGAGTGTTTAATTTCTGAGCTGCTGATGCTGAAAGTGCAAGGAAAGATAAACATTGCAGTGGAAAATCTCCCTCCTAACAGAGGATATTTTGTGGCTTGAAACATCATAACGCTCAGAATGTTTTGCTAAACTGTCCTATTTGAGCCAGGATCCATCCCAAAATACCATCTGTGCAAACTTATTAACACATCCTTTTGTTTATGGTGACTCATTACACAGGGGCAACATATGAACATTTACCCTTGTTAAAGAAAGTGCCATTCTGTTCAGTTTAATTATTTGAGATGTGATGTAGACTGATTATTGTTGCAAAGAGAACACAGGGACAGCAGGATTCTAAAAACATGAAAGAAATGCATGCTTATCCATATAACTTCTGCAAATTGCTTTGCTGAATGGTAAGAGCATTTCCATATTGTTTTGCATATGCATTGCCCACTCTACCTAAATGATAATGTAATTTCTGCTAGCAGTCATTTGGTGCCATTTGATTGTAATGTACAGCGTGCACTTTTGTGGTAAACTTCCATTAAAAAATAGCTTAAATTGTGGATTGTCAAGGTAACCACAAGAGATACAGCAATTTCTTTTTAAGAGATGACTAACAGAATAGGCAAGCTATCCTTACAGTGTCAGTCAGTCTAATTACAAGAATACACTACAGGTTTTACCATGCCAGAGAAGAACAATTAAGTCTCTCATCATGCTTTTGGCAACGGATAATGCCTGATACTTTGTTTGGAGGCAAAAATTTCCCTACTCTACCTGATCAGTTCAGCAATGGTATACAAAGACCCTGACAAAAATGTCAGGAAGTCTCAGCCCTTTTGGAACAAAATTCAGCATGAATGTCTACTTCTGAATCTCTTTTAGCTGAGATTTTCACTCATGGTTACTTGTTGACTATGTTGCCTTTGGCTCCTGGCTAGCTAAGTGAGAATTCAATAGATCCTTCTGATGACATGTTGCTAAAGGTTAGGAGGGATCAAGCTTCATTCTTTACTGCCTAGCACTTTCTACAATCATTTACATCTGTGTAAAAGCTTTGATGAGCACTCTTCTCAAGATTTCAGTGGTTTATGTCCTATTTTTACATGCTCTATGCTATATATTAGGTGACAGTAGGACGATGAAGTGTGAAATCCTTTGCCTCTAATGTACTTTAGTAAATGTAATTATTTTTTTTTTTAAATTACTAAATGTAATTTAATGTTTAAGGAACCGATCATTTTTTGCTACAGATAATTTCTTTATCATGATTAAGTATTCAGAATAAATCTCTATCAGCTTGAAATAATAAATTGAAAGAGATGGAGTTGTATTTGTGTGTTATTTTTCTGACTTTTTAAAAAGCTAGGTATCAGGAGATTGAAGTTCATATACCACATTCATCCCAAGAATGAATAAAGCTACATAGGATATCTATGGACTTCCAAACATTTAAATTTCTTTTGAGTCACTTTGAGGATTCTCTATTAGTAAGAGACCTGTAGGTGGATGACTAATCAGACAGAACATTAGAAAGAATTGAGCTCTTCAGCATATCTTTTCCTCCATACCTCAAATTGAGTAGCAAAATGTGAAAAAGATCAAATATAATATTCCAGTATATTGAGATAAAATAAAATATCTGAGCAATGCTTTGTAATGAAAATCTTTAGAAGTGCTTTAGATTCCAGCATTATCTCTGCTCACTGCATTCCTTTTCCTCTATGTGTCATCCTATTGTTACACTTCGTAAATGGTTGTTCTCAATTAGATTATGTAAGGTTGTATAAGCACTTCATCCATACTATAACAGTGTGTCCCCTTAAGTACACCTGATCCTAGACCACTACAGTTAAATCAGAAATGTTACATGTAAGGAAATCTTTATACTAGATACTGCTACTTAGTATTGTATGAACTTTACATCATACTTATGGGATAATCCAATTAAGACCTTTCATCTGATTCCTCCTTAAATTCCACAATAAGCAGAAGTATGTAGACATTTTGGTTCAAAATTTCCCAAATGGTTGTTGTGATACTTGAGGCAACCCAATTAGTAAGAAGGGTTACATAAATCTAACAGCCTTTTAGGCATTAAGGCTGTCTGTCCCTTCATTTAGGGTCAGCTAAATCCCATTAAGTTGTTAATCAGCCAGTTTAAAACAGCTGTGATAAAAACCCTGTGCTGCTGCAAAATAAACTATAGTCACAGAGCTATCTGAAACTATGGCAATGGTAGTTAGTGGACAAGATGGTTTCCACTCGAATAAAATGAAGTGTCAAAGCATGTAATTAAACACAACACCATAGCACACAGAGAAAAATTCACAGATGGTATAATTCAGGCATTTTTGAACTTCTGTGATTGTCTTAGAAATTAATCTCTAAACAGCTTTTTTTTTTGTTTATTCCCCTAGGCCTTCAAGTGGTGGTCCTATTGGAAGATCTTTATCAATGATCTGTATGAGTGGATCAAGTTCAGCCTCAGTAAATTTACAGATTACACCAGACTGGCTGGGTGCATGGATCTGCTTGAGGGTAGAAAGGCTCTCCAGAGGGATCTGGACAGGTTGGACTGATGGTCTGAGACTAGTGGTAAGAGGTTCAACAAGGCCAAGTGCTGAGTCCTGCATTTGGGTCACAGCAACACCACAGGCTTATGGAAGAGTGGCTCAAAAGCTGTCCAGAGGAAAAGGACCTTGGGGTTCTGGTTGAGAGCCATCTGAACATGAGCCAGCAGTGTGCCCAGGTGTCCAAGAAGGTCAAGAGCATCCTGGTTTGTATCAACACTAGTGTGGCTAGCAGGACTAAGGCAGGGATCATCCCCCTCTTCTCAACACTGTTGAGGCTTCACCTCAAATACTGTGTTGAGATTTGGGCCACTCATTACAAGAAAGACAATGAGGCACTGGAGCATGTCCAAAGAAGGGATACAAAGCTGGTGAAGGGTCTAGAGCAGAAATCTTGAGAAGTGGCTGAGGGAGCTGGGGTTGTTTATTCTGGAGAAACAGAGGCTCAGGGGAGACCTTATCACTCTCTACAATGACCTGAAAGGAGGTTGTAATGCGGTGGGGGTTGGTCTGTTCTCCCAAGTAATAAGTGATAGGACAAGAATTAATGGCCTCAAGTTGTGCCAAGGGAGTTTTAGATTAGATATTATGAAAAATTTATTCACAGAAAGGGTTGTCAAGCATTGGAACAGGCTGCCCATGGAAGTGGTTGAGTCATTATCCCTGGACATATTTAAAAGACATGTAGATGTGTTGCTGAGGCATGTGGTTTAGTGGTGACCTGAGAGTGCTGGGTTAAAAGTTGGATTTGATTAACTTAAAGGTCTTCTATAACCCTAATGATTCTATGATTCTGTATGCAGAGTGAGGACAACATGAAGGTACTTCATAACAGACAAGGACTTCACTCCAATATATAGGAATAAAACAAACAAAAATAAAAAACAGTGGAAACAATAAGAGATCAATTAATCTTCATTTGCATGGATTTTACTTATTTTTATAAGCTAGAGTGTCAAGAGATTTCTCTGTTAAGCAAGGAAATGATTTGCAGTAGCCATGAAAGCAAGTATGGGAGAAACAGTTAGACATGGTAGAATTCTTTCCACAAAAGTTTGGAAGTGCCAACTACTAATACACTTGATAATATTTTCACAGGATATATCTGAGTACTTGTGAAATTTTCTCTCAGTTCAGATACAAATGTGTTAATATACATTTCTAAATATATTTTTCATTATTGTTATTTTAGATTTCTGCCTTCAAAATATGAGAATAAAAATGTCAATCTTTCCCTTCCTCTACAGGACTTTGTATTTGGTTTAGAGACTTTACCTCTCTTTAAATTTTCTCTTTCTTGCTTTTTACATCATGTCCATCTTCCATACTGGTTGGGGGGCACATGTGTCATAGTTTAGGATCGGGGCAGCCCCTTAGACCTATAACAGATGCTCTCTGTTAACCCCCTCCCTCCCCAAAGGGGAAAAGGAAAGGAATAAGGTTGAGAGACTTAGTGATTAGAAAAGGAAACTAGAAGAGCTTTACTGATAATTAAAATAATAATAATAAAAATAGAACATTTACAAATGTGTACAAAATCAGTATCAAACCCAACCCTTCTGACGGTAATTTCATCACCATCACCACTGATGCTGTGGAGGAGGCACGAGAAGAGTCCCAGACTGGGCCCCACAGCGGATGGGATCTGTGTTCAGGAGATGGATTCTGGTACCAGATTCAGGAACACACCAATTGGGATCGAAGGCAGAATGGACAGAGCCCACCTTGGATGCTCCAAGGAAGGAACCGAAAGAGGACCTGAGCCAATCCAAGCAAAGCTGGTAAAGTAGTCCCAGAGCTCCAGACTCTCCAGATACCTCAACTTTATACTATGATGTATGGGCTGGAATACCTCATTGGTCAGTTTAGGGTCACCTGTTCTGTCTGCTTCTCCCTGCAGGTGCCACCTTTCACTTTTCTGCACCCCCCAACGCGATACAGAATATGCAGCAGAGGCCTTGATATGCATACCAGTCCTTGGTAGTAACTCTAAACATGGTGTGTTATCACTGCTGGAAGCAGACACAGGCTGCTAACTTGAAAAAGTGCATTTGGTTAGAAGAACTGAGCTGAAAAATAAAATCACTGAACAGAGTTAGTTCTGTTCTCAAACCAAAACAACATGCTAATGGAAATGGCTGTAGAAGTATAACAACAAATACGACAACCCTGTGAGCAGTGGAACTGATGAAGCCTGGCTTCCTGTGGATGGACTCTTTAGTGTTCATGAAGCTCCTAACTTGACATGAAGCTTTTCATGCTGGAGTGCTCATACTAGCTCTCTCTTACATGACTCTTCAGTGTCCATAATAAAATTCATACCATACTCTTTGTTCTTGCCAGAGCACTAATAGGGTCATTCATCCAGCCTTTTTTCATGACACTTGTAGGTAGTCAATGTCTCTGAAGCCATTGTCCATCTGTGAAATTGGCTGAAATTGTTCAAAAGGTGTTAAATGGAAAATGTGGATAGACAGAGATGTATGTTTGTCTATGTCAATCCCATAGAAAGCATGACTTCATTAGCCTCATTGATTTTGATAGATGGACTAAAAATCCACTCTAAGGTAAGATACACAGTGCATTCTCCAGCTGTATCAGATTTAAGGAAACATTGAAAAATGAATGAGGGGGATAGGGTGGATCAGCTGCCTAAATGAGAATCAGATGCTATTTCAGAAACCCAAGCATATCCTACTTGTCCTCCAACAGCCTCTCCTGAAGCTTCTGTTTATAACTGCACCCATAGCTGTCTCTGATAGCCAGACCTTCTGTAATAAAAATAAATGCCTGTGTTTAGGGAATTGAATCACTCCCTTAGAAGTCTGATTCTTCAAGACAGTGACCATCTTCACAGAGATAGCTACAAAGTGCCTGTATAACTGCTGCTCTTATGGAACGTACAGCAGTAGTAGTCAATATAATTTCATCCCCTATCATCTCAATGACTGGGACATTGCATTTGAAGCTACTGCAAACAAGGATTTGCAGATTTTCTAAAACTAGGCAGTATAAATGGCTGATTCTGTTAACAGTAATTTTCTGGCCCCTTGTGCAGTTCTTAATTTCTTCCTTTCCTGTAAAGGCCTTCCTACAAAATTTAGAGCACTTAAGTATAAGAAAAATTGCAAATATTATCCTTCAGGCTGAAAGTGGATGGTGCCATCCATATAGGATATTTCCTTATTTATTATCTCTTCAAGTTTCAAGTAACATGACTGAAGAAAAGGGACATTAATCAAGTTGTCAACCCTCACTATTTCCCCCAGGTCTGTAAACCTCACCAGCATTGACATGATGCACTTTCTTTTTGCGGGCTAAGAAGTCTTAGGAGCTATTCATGGACAGTGGGTCCTGGAGAGCTTCTTTGCTAACTCTGCTTCTAATTCTATTTTACCGTTTTTAAAAAAAAAAATAAAAAATGTGAGTATTCAGATGAAAATGGAAGCATCTTTTTCAGGAACAAAAGAAACCTAAATAAAACAAAGCAATAAAAAAAAGCTATCCTTCCTCTTGAAATGGTTCTTATATGGGCAAGAAGATTTCTGCAGAACACAGAGTGAGAGAACAGAAGAATAAACAAATGAGCATGTCTTTCCAGGCTAAGGGAATCATCTTGGTGATAGTTACTGTAGATATGCATCACTAGAATGCTCTGGATAAAATTAATAATCTGTAAAATTTGGCAAATAAAGGTTGGAACCTAGGACTTCTCACCTTCCCAGATATGTGCCTTAGCACAGGTAACTTCACCCACCCATTTCTGGTTTAGATTTGTGGATTCCACAACAAGAATAAGGCAGCTAAAAGTTATATGTTATTGTTCTTAAATCCCTTTAGATATATGAGCCTACACACTATCTGAGACCAAAATCTTCTTTAAAAATATTCTCATTCACGATACAGTCTCACAGATCATGGCTGGGGAGCCATAATCTTCAGAGATGGATAGTCCTCCTTCACATGACTTGTTTTTGAGAAAATACAATCTATATCTATGAAACCTTCTGAAAACAGTAAACCTGCAGCCTGTTTTCCCTTAATTTGTGGCACAGAGATATTTTGATAAATCAGCTCTACAGATGCAAGAACATACTAATATATCCACATACTAGTAAAATTTTAAAGTGAGAGCAATGAAAAGTTAATTCTTAAGCTATGCTATCTTTGCATTTAAGTGGGTAAGAAGATGGACTGGAATGAAAAAAGTATCATGTCTGTAGGTCACTGAAGGATGCTACATCTGACCCCTACTTCTCATCCAGACAGCATATAAACATGTATTCTATATCTTGAAAGCATCTCCAGCAATTTATGTATTCAGCTCTGGAAGGACACAGGGTCAGTGAAGATGTAGTTATCTTATAGACTTTTCTGAAGCAAACTCAGATTTACCACTTCTGTTTTTGGTGTTGTTCTTGTGACAGTGATACCCAGTGATACTCTTCGATGCTTCTGTCCACGTTTATTACAGAGCTTTTTTCTTCATGAAAACCACTACACTATATTTTCCAACTGAAATCCTCATAACTGTTTTCTCCTGTTCAGGTGCTTTCAAGTGGTCTTTTAGGTTTATTCATTATTCCATAATTAGTCCATGTGCTTTCATTTCTCCTTCAAGAATTTTACTTTCTTTTTCAGACTTGTTTTATCTTATCAACTTCTCCAGAAGGTTTTCATTCTGTGTAACAATGTCATCTTCTCTAAGACTCAATCCTAGCTTTAAAATCTATTTTGATGATATTTGACCATAATACATTATTATTCTTTGCTGATACTTAAAGCATGACCTGCTTCTTCAGTTGCCCAGATGTCCACTCTCAAAGAATGGGATTTTCAACATTTTACTGCAGGCCCTAGCAAGAGGCTGTAAATTCATGAGTACGCTTTTCTACAAGGATCACTTTTACTTAAAGCTATGCCCAGTCATTCGATATCATCTTGAGCTTACATTCTTCAGTAATTCAACATTTTGGCCAAAACCCTACCTGATTAAACAAGATGCTCACTGATCAATTGAAGTGCAAGAAGAAGTCCTACAAGTCATAGAAACAAGAAGAGGAAATGAGGGAGAAGTATAAACAATACTGTTTGGACCCTTGTGGCTGAAATCAGGAAGGTCAAAGCTTTTTATCAGGAGATGTAATTTGTGAGGGACAGAAAGAGAACAGGGAGTTATTCTACAGTCAGTCCAGAAAGACCTTAAGCACTGTTCAGCTTGGCCAGCAAAAATCACATTAAGTTCAAGAAGCACAGAACTGCACCTGGGACAGAGTAACCCCATATGTCAGTGCAGGCTGGGAAGGGCATGAAGGGCCTTGCTGAAAAGGGCCTGGTGTTTACAGTGCACACTAACCTGAACATCATCCAACACTGAGCTCTCATTGTTAAAAAAGGGAACTGCACACTGGCCTATAATAGGAGACGTAAGGCCAGTAGACTGAGGGAAGATATTATTTCCCTCTGTTCAGTGCTGGAGAGGTCACATCTGGATCCTGTGTTCAGTTATAGGATCTCCAGTTCAAGAGAGATATCAAGGAATTAAAACAGATTCTGCAGAGGGCTACAAAGATCGTAAGATACAACTTTTTGAGGAGGACATGAGGGTGTGGGCCTGTTTATTCTTGCAGAGAGGAAGTTAAGGAATCATAGAATAATAGAATATCTCAAGCTGGAAATCATCCATAAGGATTATAAAGTCCAAAGACCTTTTTCTTTCAGGACTACCTAAAGCTAAACCACATGACTAAGAACATTGTCCAGATGTTGTTTAACTCTGACAGGTTTGATGCCATGACCACTTCGCTAGGGAGACTGTTCCAATGTCCAACCACCCTCTCAGTGAAGAACGTTTTCCTAATGCCCAATCTGAGCTTTCCCCTGATGCAGGGATGGGGAAGATATAATAAACTTCACCTACTGGATTACACTAGACTACAAAAATGATGGATCCAAGCTCTTCAGAATGGTGCCAAATGATGTGATAAGGAACATGGGCCACAAATAGCAGCTTGAGAGATTGTGTAACCTCCATCCTTGACATATTTTAAGATTTGGGTAGACAAAGCTTAGGATGACTCAACAGCCTTGGCAATATTTCTGCTTTGAGTGGAAGACTGACATAGATGACCTTCAGTATTCTCTTTCAGACAACATTTCCATATACTCTATTGCTATATGTTGTTTTTCTCTGTGGAATGCTGAACCAATGTCATGGACTTTGATGTGTTTTATCCTGATTGTATTTTTTTTTTTTTTAATTGCCCTTTTCATTGCCTGAGAAAATGCTGTTTAATGAGATATATTTTTTTTTGCTAATTGACATAACAAAGCCAGTGCAATGAGGTTGCATATTCTTGTCAAACCCTGAGTGTTGAGTCATGTCCACTGTTTAACATATGATACTGAATAGGTTTTGTCACCTTAAATGAAGTTCCTGATGTGATTGTCAGGAAGACATATCAGGTAATTTCTCTGTGGTGGAAATATAATTGAAAGTGTTCTCTTCTCTAGCTGAGACAAACAAAATATTTACATATTATTACTTTCTGGGAAACCAGCACAACTGGGTGCCTCTCTGAAGTGTAGCACAGGGAACACACAAGAAGAATTAAAATTCTATGTGTACTTACAGGGTGACAATCTAACTGGAATCATAAAGACGTGGTAGGTTAGCTCATACAGCGGGAACATATCCATGGTCGGATACTGGGTTTTTAGGAAGGACTATCTGGGATGGTGAGGAGATCAGTAATCCTGTTTGTAAGAGAGCACCAGGAATGGAACAGTGCCTTGGAACAGATAGAGTACTGGTCAAAAGCTTATGGGTCAAGATGAGTGGGCAGATCAATGTGGTGGGTGTTTGTAACAGACTACATGATGAGGAAGAAGCAAATGAAGCCTGCCTCAGGCAGCTGGAAGAAGACTCATCTTTACAATTAGAAGGAATATTTCAATTACTAAAATATCTGCTGGAGATGCAACATAATAGAATATGAGCAATCCAGGATATTTCTGGAGTACATCTATAATAACTTCCTGAAAAAGATGATTAAGAAGCCAATGAAAAAGGATGCTCTGTTGGACCGCATATTTACAAACAAGGAGGAACTGGCTAGGGATGTGAATGCCTTGGCTGCAGTGACCATAAGATAGTGAAGTTCAGTTCTTGTTCAGGGGTGCTTGGAAGAATTCATAAGACATGGAAAATGGTTGATTTTTAGGTTAAAAAAAATTGTCAATCCAGACATGCAGGAAGTTGAGCACAGGTGGTAGGAAGACCTTTGCATGGATGAACAAGACCCTCCCGACAGAACTCAAACATTAATGGAAAAAAATATAGAGACACAGTTGGAGTGTGCAGCAATGGGGTTAGAAAAGCCTGACAAGGTATGTGGTGGGAAACAAGAAGGGCTCTTACAGCTAAATTGACAGCAAAAGCAAAACTAGAGGAAATATGGGGAGTGGAACAGGAGACCTAGTGACAAGAGACATGGAGAAGGCAGAGGTGCTCAATGTGTTCTTTGCCTTGACCTTTATGGTAAAATTTACTTTCAGCAGGCCAAGGTCCTCCAGCCCTTTGAAAAAAATCTGGAACATGAAAGACTTACCCTCAGTGGAGAAGGATCAGGTTAGGGAACATTTAAACAAAGTGGACATACACAAATCCATGTGAGGTGTTGGGACACACCCAGGTGTTCTGAGGGAGCTGGCTGGTGTCACTTCGAAGCAACTCTTGATTATCTTTGAAAGATTATGCTGATCAAGAGACATTCCTGAGAACTGGGAGAAAGCAAACATTCTCCTGTCTTCAAAAAGGACAATAAGGAGGATCTGAGATGATGAAGCAACTAATCTTGGAAACCATTTGCAAATACATGAAAATCAGAAAGGTAAATAGGTGTTGTCTGCATGGACTGAAAAAGAGTAAAGCATGCTTAACCAACTCAAAAAGATTCTATGATGAGATGACCATCTTGATGGATGAGAGAACAATGAATATTGTTTATCTTGACTTCAGCAAGTCTTTCAACACTGTCCCCCATAACAAATTCACAGACAAACTAATAAAATAGTGACTACATTAGTGGACAGTGAGATGGACTGAAAAGTGCAGCTGCACTCAGCTGTGATCAGTGACACAAAGTATAGACAGAGACAAGGCACTAACAGTGTGCTCCACGGCTTGATACTGGGGCCAACAGTGATTGCCATCTTCATTAATGGCCTGTGTGAGGGGACAGGGAGAATTCTCAGCAAATTTGCAGATGATGCAAAACTGGGAGTAGTGGTGTACGCGTTGGATGATTTTGCTGCCATTTGGAGGGACTTTCCACAGTCTAGATAAATGTGCACGGAAGAATCCCATGAAGTTCTTCAAAGGGAATTGCCAAGTCCTGCCTCTGGGGAGGAATAAGCCCATGCAGCAGTACAGGCTGGGAGCTCAGTGTCTGGTAAGCAGCTTGGTAGAGAAGGCCCTGGGGGTCCTGATGCAAGCTGACCATGAGCCAGCAGCATGCCCTTGTGGCAAAGGTGGCCAACAGCCTCTGGGCTGCATTAGTGAAGAGCGGGCTCTTGAAGACAGTGTGCATGAATACCTGAGTGAGGGTAGGGGATGAAAAATACCTGCTGCATAGTCTCAGTTTGGATAGTTGCAGTACTGCCATATTCATGAGAAATAAGTGAAGAAGAGAAATGTAAGCCATTGGCTTGAAGGTATTGATACATGAATAAGTGACTGAAATGCAAGTTAGTGTCTGAATTTGCAGCGTATTAGACAGTCTGAAGTAGCAGGCAGGGTATATTTTCTCTGTAGCAAACATATGATTTGTTGCACATTTCTAGCAATGTGTATGCATATAGACAACAGCCAAAGAAAAAACTGTACAAGTCCAAACCCTTGCTTGTCTTATGGTAACTTAATCTAGTAGTTGAAGAATTTTATTGTCAGCATTGCCAATTTGAGCTCTAGAGCTAGCACTGAGAGGCCCTAAGAATTACATCCCATAATGGCTATATGTAATTGCTACAGAGGTGTTTTGGACTAAATGTCTGGAATATTTAAGATTCAAAAAGAATATTTTTGTAAGTCATTTGCGTGTATTTGACTGCATCAAAACCGGTTCTTAAAACTGGAGTGACCAGGTTGTCTAAGCTAATTTTCTCAATGCCTCTTGAAAGTGCTCCTGGGGATAGAACAGGGAAATATATTTCAGAGCTAATCAGAAGTTCAGCAATAACTGCAAACACGCTGGGCTTCAACCCTTTACTCAAGTAGTGGTGCTTGCAATTTTAGTAAGCACAGAAGAAGAAAACAGAAATTAGGCTGTTATGAGAAAACCTGACTTCCACTTGCCGTCTAGATAGTCTTGCTGGTTTTAGTCATTTAAACTAAGTAGTTGTTTTGCACTAAGTGATACTGGCCCAGTAAGATAACACTCAGGCTCTGTATAGTATCTTGTAAAATGCTACTTACTTGAGCTAACACTGTAAAGAAGGAAAGTACAGATAATGTTGCATCCTTTTAGATGCTGGGAACTCTGAGCTGTGTAGCTTTGAACAGGTCTCCCTATCCATGCACAGCACACTGTGAGGGCCCTGCTTGTGGGAAGAATGACCCCATTTTGGTCATCTGAGTTACTATAGGATTTTCTTACATAAAAACATCTCTGATCACTCTTTCTGTCAAACAGAAAGGGTGTTCACAGAAGAACTTCTTGATGCATTTTTGGATAAGAACGAGAACAGGAAGGCATTGGAATTGTTGGTTCGCGGTGGAAACAGCCTGTAGTCTCCCCTGTTGCAATAAGCCATCTGACATCATCCTGCAGCGAAGGGATTTATGCAGCCCAACACAGGCATGAAGGATGCTAGATGTGTAGCACATCACAGGTGTGGGTTTACTCGGGTAAACTTTTTTATGGATTACTAACTTCTAGATGTATGATGGTCGCCTGGTTAGGATCGCCACAGTACTGGCTTTTAAATATGCACCATCAATTATTTAGAAAACATTTAGAAAACTTTTTATATTGATTTTACTCAGGAAATATCTATTTCATTCTGTTGGCACTGTATTACTAGGTTGTGTTGTATGGTATATAAATTTCCTGGGTAACAACATTTTCTTTAAAAAAATAACCATTATTTTCTAATAAAACATGTTTATGAACACAGATTTACATTCAATATTTTTAAATTGAATTTTGAAAATGTATTATTTTCAACATAAATATGTAGAAGAAGTAAAATATCAAATCCTCCAGAGTGTACTTGATTTCAGTGTTAGATTGACATAGCAAGGAAAGCCATTCTAATTGTAGGCCATCTGAAACACTTCTATTCTTCAAGTTGTGCCATTCATTTATTTTAGCTGTTCTAAAGTAAGATGCTGTTCTGATATTTTAAGTATGCTGATCCTAAGTTATTAGGCAATTGCCAAAAAATAAAGAAATTAAAATTAATGATAGGAAGAAAAAAAAATAAAAACATCATGCATTCTGTGAAAGATTAAAGCCTGTCAATGAAGTACTTCTGAGGTAAACTTCTACAACTGTTTTGTACTCCCCATATGAAATATGTAATATGTAGGAAATAAAATAAATAATAATAATAATAAAAACCCTCAGCTAAGTTTTCTTAGTTTATTGCTATAAATTGCAATAGACGCATTTGTAATTTGATGGACTGAGAAAATCTTTCCAAAATAATGACAGGTGCTTCCAATGGAAGTCAGTTCAGGTAACTTCATTTCAATAATTTTTGAAGATTTTTCTTAAAAATTGAAGAGTAACAAAAAACCAAAGAGATCTAAGCAGGCAACAGAAAGACCAGAGAGAGGGGTGAAATAAATGTGATATCCCCCAAGTAAAGAAAGGACCCTGGGCAATCAGTGAAGATAACTTTTACAAAACTTCCCTTTTCCAAAGCAGGACAAAACAAGAAAACCTGTGCAAGGCAGCAGCCAAACTAGAGACACCAAAAGGAGGCAAATCAGTACGTCGATTGTCACAGCTGGACTTTTCTGCCACTGTGACAGGATGCTACAAAGCCTGAGCTGTGTTTATTGCTTGTTTAAAATAGAGACCTTTCAGAGGTTAGGGGAACATGCCAGTTGCTGCAGAAATGGAAGTGTTCAAGCTGTGTTAAGCACGATGAAAGCACAAGGTTTTATTTGCTCTGAAGGTGATTGCAGAAGTGGTGAAAACAGATAAAAGTAAAAGGTTTAAGTGGTAGAGCTGTTCATGTGTATTAGGCAAGAATGGGTACTGGTGGTTTACAGATAAAAATCACTATGAAAAGTTGAAAGTTGATTGCAAGAGGATTTGTGGATGTCTTGTAAATTTTGATGCTGCAACTGGCCTCATAAAGAAAAAACCCAAACCATTACCAAAAGGCTATCCTGTGCAGGGGGTGGTGTTTGGCTTATACTTAGACCTTTTCATGTTGCTGGAAACTGAGCAAAACAACCGGATGGTACCATATTGAAAGCCCTAATTATACTATTGAGCTTTCATAATTTTTTCCTTCCTGTGCTCTCCTGGGTCTGTAAGAGCTGAGAGGTGCTTGACTGTGGAGGTGCTGTCTTGACTGAAGTAGTTAATCGGTTCTGCAGCATCCAGACTGCTGGCACCCAAATAAGAAAGATATGAGAGGATGCTGGTGACTAAATTTAGTCAAACATTTCACAGTGGATGCCTTATTCCTGAGAGCAGTCCGTGGCCAGAGGTACCACTTCTGCTTCATTATGCACCTGAAGAAAGTCCTTGAGTGAATGGCCCTGTCCATCTTTTGACAGTTGCTTTACTGGCAGGAAGATGGTAATGTGTCATTGTTTCTTAACACAGTGAAAGAAAAAGCATCACAGAGTGGTGAAAGAGTTAGGCAAGGAGTTAGGTGAAAGAGTTAAGAAAACTGAGTGTCCACTCTCACTGGGATTATGTGCTGTGTTTCTTAATCCAGGGATGAGATCTCTTTCAGAAAGCTGGAGATCATGAAAGGTTATTCATATTACTGTGGTTACAGGTGATGGATTAGAGTTGTTCAGTGAACTCAAAACTTCCACAAGAAGGTGTCTTAAAGAAGAAATAGCTGTAAGATTATTTTTTTATCAAATTAATCATTAGCATTCAAATTTCTCCTAGCATAGAGTAATAACTGTGAGGAGAAACCATGTTACTAATCACTAAAAAGAGTCTGAAAGAATGGTTAGTGGGGAAACCAAACAGCAACTTCAGAGACCTGAGGCAAGTTCTGGTCTAACATTTTTTTTGTCTATGTCCATGTCTGCATTGGTGGGTACTGCAGTGCAAGGGATAATGTAAAGCAAAACCGTTACCTCTGAGGACTAAATCAAAACTCTTTTTTTACGTTGGGCCTTTTTTTTTTGGTCTGTATTTGTATTTTTGTCCCTTGTTTGGATTCTAGATTGATCCCATGGACTGATGGTCCGCTCCAGCTCCTGGAGCACATCTTACCATTTAGTCTCATCCGAAAGAAATGCTGTTCGTGCATTCCATCCACTGACTTCATCCAGTGAGTCAAAGCACGGTAATGCAAGTGGACTCATTGACTTCGGCAGAAAGGGGACACTTCTTTTCCTTCCACAGAGTAAATTTTACTCATCTCAAACCTTTCTGCAGCTGCAGCAACTTCAGTAGTAAACAATGATGGTAGGAACTGAGTGTGATAGTTCAGTCTGGAAGAGCCTGCGTCATGTGTCCAAACACTGTCAGGTGTGCAAGTCATTGTCCCCAGCCTGCTGCCTTAGGCAATTGCCTCCTTATCCTATTCTTCAAGCCAAGGCTGCCAATATAATTGACTTCTTTTATAACTCAGAGTAAATAATTGTCATTCTTAACTCAGTACTGCTGTGGCTGAACTGATAGGAAATGTAATAATCCTTATCATTTATAGCATACTATACAATTTTATGAGAGTTTTGCTGTCTTCCTTACAATTATAAAATCAACAGCCTTGCAGTGATTGCATTGTCAGATCCAAAGGGCAAAAACATCCTTTCATAGTTGAGACAATTCACTTTCATCTGTTTCATTAGAGGCTCCTGTCATCATTTTCAGCTTTAAGCAGCTTCTAATGGCTCCAAATGTTCCAGTTTAGCAGTGTTGGTTCCCTAGATTCCAAATATTTTAAAGTCTCACAGATCGAATATTGAGGGTCTGGGTTTTGTGTAATATACATTTGATTTAAAACCTTCATTAAAATATTTGGTCAACCTTGCAGTTGCCTTTTAAGATTAAATTTCTGTGTACCTTCAAACATTTAGTTTTCTGTGCATGTAAGATTATCACAATGAAAATTTGCTGACAGCATTTTTTTTATGTGACTGAAGCATAAATTAGTCCATTTGAAAGTGCAGTGGTGTTTAAAGACTGTCACAGTCATAATTATAAACAAGGCTATCAACTTTGCCTCTTATTCCACTATACTGGTTGCCCAAAAAATACCAGACTGAAACAGCAAAATGACTGTAGAAAATCATTAGCCTTGTTTGTATTTTCCAGGGCTATTCTTCATGATTAATCAGCCCAAAACACTTGTCAGCTAATTGTTTTAGAATGAGTTAATCCATCGTTTCTCTGCTAGATACAGAATTGAAGAAATGATGAAGGGTCATGATCAGCATTAGTGCATTTCACAAATGATATGCAGCTTCATAAAGTGATGTCATATATTTAACAACACTCATCTCCTGCTGAGTTTGCTACAGTTTGTCCTGAGTTCACCAGAATCTCTTTTTGAGCAGGAAGTGTGGGGAAGTGTGCTGGAACATGAGCAGACAAATGTGATTTCCTGTGTCCCAGCAAAGGCTGTAGTTGAGTGAATGATTTCAATGTACTTCATCCCCAGAAGCAAGAGCTCATGGCACCGGTGTGCAGCAACATCATTTGCTTTGCCACACAAATAGCTCATCTTTTGGTTGTGAATGGGAGCTGGGGATAGAACGTTCTAGTTTCTATGCCCTGGAAAATGACATAATCTTATGCAGAGAAGAGGATGTCTCCCAGTCTACCCATGTAGAAATGGAGAAATAAATATCATTAACTATATAAAATCTAAATTTTAGAAATTATTATCTGCTTGTCAATAACAATAATGATTCTAAGAACAGTCCAAAACATTTTCTTCATTAATCATAGAATCATTAGGGTTGAAAAGGACCTCTAGGATCATCGAGTCCAACCTTCATCCTAACATCTCTCTATCCATTAGACCATAGTCTCAAGTGCTACATCTACTTGGTTTTTAAACACCTCCAGGGATGATGACTCCAATACCTCTCTGGGCAGCCTGTTCAATGCCTAAACACTCTCTCAATGAAGAATTTCTTCCTAATATCTAATCTAAACCTCCCTTGACGCAACTTGAGGCCATTTCCTCACGTTTTATCATTAATAATTTGGAAGAAGAGACCAGCACCAGCCTCACTGCAACCTCCTTTTAGGTAGCTGTAGAGAGCTATAAGGTCTCCTCTCAGTCTTGTCTTCTCTAGACTAAACAACCCCAGTTCCCTCAGCCTCTCTTCATAAGGCATGCTTTCCAGACCCCTCACCAGCTTTGTTGACCTTCTCTGGACATGCTCCAGCACCTCAATGGCCTTCTTGTACTGTGGTGCCCAAAACTGGACACAGTACTCAAGGTGCAGTCTCATGAGTGCTGAGTACAGGGCACGATCACCTCCCTACTCCTGCTGGTCACACTGTTTCTGATACAGGCCAGGATGCCATTGGCCTTCCTGGCCACCTGGGCACACTGCTGGCTCATGTTCAGCTGGTTGTCCAACAGCACCCCCAGGTCCCTTTCCACCAGGCAGCTCTCCAGCCACTCCTGCCCACACCTGTAGCACTGCCTGGAGTTGTGGTGACCAAAGTTCATGACCTGGCACTTGGCCTTGTTAAACCTCATCCCACTGACCTCATCCCATCGCTCCACACTGTCCAAATCCCTCTGCAGAGCCTTCCTACCCTCAAGCAGATCGACATTCCCACTTAATTTTGTGTCATCTGCAAATTTACTGAGGGTGCATTCGATCCCCTCACACAGGTCATCGATAAAGATATTAAACAAGACTGGTCCCAGAATGACCCCTGAGGGACACCGCTTGTCACTGATCACCTACTAGACTTAACTCTATTTACAACCACTCTCTGGACCCAGACATCCAACCCAGCGAAGAGTCCACCTGTCCAAGCCATGAGCCTCCTGCTTCTCCAGCAGAATGCTGTGGTTAATGGTGTCAAATGCCTTACTGAAGTCCAGGTAGACACATCCACCACTCTTCCCTCATCCACTAAGCGGGTCACCTGATCGTAGAAGGAGATCAGGTTGGTTAAACAGGACTTGCCCTTCATGAACACATGTTGGCTGGGCCAGGTGGCAAAAAAATGTATGAAGGACTGAAATAAAGAAAAAAAGGAAGAAGAAAGCAGTACTGCAGATAGAACAGACAGTACAAAGAGCAAAGAAGAATGATAGAAAGGCAACAAAAAAAGAGATAAGAAATATAATGTATTCATACTGAAAACACATTTTCTTTAATGTATCAATATTTTTATATAAATTTTACTATATAAACCTTTTTTTTTTCTTCTCTCTAGAACAACACTGAGTTTTAAATAAAGAGTGAAGGAAATAAGTGGTAAGAAACCACATAAGGGAAAATAACTTTGGAAAGATTAGAAATTGCGAGTATTTTAAACAATATTTTAAATAAAATATTTAAATGTCAAAGCTATGTGTATTGTGTTACATTTAATTAAGGAACTAGAACCTCAGGTGGTGTGTTTTGGTGGCTTTCAAGAGACCTGAAAACAGTTCTGGAATTTGTGAGGCAGGATTTTTAGGGGGTGCTCATCTGGGTGGAACTAATGATAGAGCTGGAAAAAGCAAAAAAGCTCTTGGACATATAAACACTTATACTGGTGGAAGCGTTTTCAGACATAAAAAAAAAATCAGTAATTTCTTTCAGTCAAATAATAATTGAAAAGAAGTAAAATTGGAATATCTTAAATTCTTATATATGTTTTTCCTTGAATTGATTTTATAGGTCACGCTGAAGGACTCCTTCACAGAGGCAGAAAGGGAAACCTTTCTGGTTGCCTAACCTTTAGGTTGCCTAACCCTTGTCAGAGGATGCAGACTGTCTGCTCGCAGATAGCTTTAGTGAGAGAATCAGTAGCTTCAGCCTCTTCCCAGGACAGCCTTGCAGGTGCCATCTGCAGCTGGGAGTCAGGGGCTTCATGAGTAAGTATTTTTGTGCAAGTCACATTAGCACCAGACAGCCTGGAAATCCAGGGTCTTGACAATTCAGTGAGGACATGCCAGTGGAAGTGTCAAGGCACTCATTAAAGAAAGGATCTGGTTTTTGGTCTAGGTGCTTGAACAGGAGCATCATCAGTGGAACAGTCTTGGTGGATTTCCTTTGCTGTTTGTGGCTCTTTCATTGCAGGCCCAGCCTTCCTAGGCTGAAAGCTTTTGCTTCTGTTTTTGTCATATGGTGCATATGCATCGAATGCAAAATTTCTCTATTTCATAGTTGGGAGAAATTTGCATGCTATTGCACATTTACTTCCTCTTCTTTCAAAATGTTCTGCATATGTGAAGCTTGTGTTTTTCCCCCACTTCTCCCCCAGTATGTGAAGTCAGCCAACTGAAACAGTAGGATTTAATTTCTGTTTCAAAGGAAAAAATAAGTGTTGGCTGAAGGGCAACTCTGTCCTGACTTTGCCTCTAACAATCTTGAAGCTTCTTGCAGCTGCTTCTAGTACCTTCTGTTGAGCCTACTTTAAATACTTGGATCAGCTTCAGGTGGAAACAGCAGGGTGTTGTTGGCAGCACAGAGGCTAATATTTAAACCACAGAAGTGAAAACCCCGTTTCAAAACAAATACTTTAAAGGCAGACAGATAATGTGGACTGAAATTAATCTCATTTTCCATTAGGCCTTTTAGTCACTGTGTTAGCAGGAGCCCTCTTCATCAGCACCATGGTTCCCACCTGGCATTGGGGCACAAGCCCGTGGAATTGGTCCTCCCACAAGCAGGGCTCTCGACTTTGCTAATGCTTTCAATCCACATCCTTTCAGTGCTGTTCTCTCCTTCTTCCTCTTGTCTAGTGTTGAACCTTACTGCTTTGTCAGTCATTGCCACATCACCCTTCCTTCACTTTGTTTTGCTTTACATCTAGCATTTGAGGACTCTGCTTTCAAGCCTTCTCCCTTTTGTGCAGTTTAGTTTCTGGAAAAATAACGCAGAGGAAGGAGTATAATACCTCATTTGGAAATCTTAAAATTGACACTTTTCTTTTACTCCTTAAGTTGTCCTTCCTGTGCAGCTTGAGTAAAAAGTCAGATCATCTATTTAATTTCTAAGGCTGACAGTGTATTTTATAAATCACACATCATGAGAAGGATGCATTGTACCTGCCTTATATCAATCCACACTGGATCACTGTCAGGTCTTCTGGGGGGCTTATACATTGTGGAATAATAATAGAAATTATAGCCTTGTGGTGTAAAATCCTTTTTTCTAAATAATATCTCTCTCTTCTGCCCTCCTCTGCATTTTCCATCAGTTTTAGGGTTGACTGTTACAGCAACCAAAACAGAAAAATTATTTTTGTTTATCATATCTAAGGTTTACATTCTAGCACTAGATTTTTATTTATCTACTGAAATGGGACATAAGCACCAGCTTTGATTAACAGAACAAGTGAAAATTCTCAACTAAGAAATTTCCCATAGTCATGTCTTTCTGAAGCTGGAGAGTTCACTGTGTAAAGGGCCATTTGATGGTTACAACATTTTTTGTGCATCTTGACATATAGCAGCTGTTTCAGATATGGTGCCCATAAAGGTAGCCTGAAACAGGTGCTTAGCAATCTTTCCCCACTTAAACAGTATTCAGTCTTTCTAATGGACTGCCATGCTAATTGGCTGAACCTTCAGCTGGAATAGCATTTTTGTAATATACTTTTACTTTACACTAAATCAAAATAAATTTTTTTTCCTTATCAGTATTTTATCATCAAATTCAAAATTTCCCTGAAACACTGTTTATGAGACTTTATTTAAATATCAACATAAACAAGCCAATTACAGTGACTGTGATCAGACATAGCCAAGAGCTTTGCATTACTCACCAGGGCTCACATTACCCTGAGTGTCTAAGTATTGGTTGCTCCATATCTACTGTTGATTTGGCTTTGGTATTAACGATTCCTCATCAGCTCCATTTGAATACATGGTTACTGAAATTCTGTGGTAAGGATTATAAGGCTCATCAACTTCCACATAATACAACCTCTCATTTCTGGATTATTATGGACTTTATTCCTCTGATAGGATGGCACTCAGGTATGTGTTATCCCCAAGCCCTTATTTCCATGAGAGGAAAACATGGGCAAACACACCATAAAAGAGTAATTCAAATTTGAATGGCACAAGCACTCTAAGACTGCTTTACAGCTCCCTGCAGTTTAGACATAGGTATTTTGTACAAGAATGCAAACAGTGCTGTACTAATGCGTCTGCTTTTACTTGCTCAGTGAGCATTTGTGGTCTAACACAGTCTGAGAGATGTTTCTTCTCACATTGAAATTATAGTTTCAAAGCAAGATTCAAAATTTCTGTGAAAAATTTGTATTTCCTCCATCATCATGAAGCACAGTAACAGTTCCTTTTTACTGTTTTCTTTTTGAAGTCCCTCTGCAGATTTCTGAGGTGCTCAATTTACTCAGCAAATGCAACATCCTCAGAAGGAATAGATTTTATGTTCCTTCTATAACACTGTGTCTGTTACCTGACTGAAGCCTCATTTTCCAACATTTCATAATTGCTTTGACTAATATAGTGAGGCTATATTAGAACTAAGCTTTTAAACCATGCTGTTCTCTCTAGACAGCAAACATTTTTTTCCATCAAAACACATTAATTCCTGAGTTCTTCAGGATAAATGATGCAAGGGAGTCTTGAGAAAAAAAAAAAAAAAAAAGCTTACTGTGGAACGATGAGATATTTGCTGCAGCCTGTAAAGAAGTGAGCAATATTTGCCTTCTCACATTGAAAGTGCAAGAGAAGTTCAGAGAGGAAAATCCTCTCAAAATGTCACAATTCTATGCTTGTTGTGATGTTCTGTTCTGCCTCTTGTAATCAGAGATAAACCAAAAGATCCACCTGGCTTCCCAGAAGTGAATTGATTGTTGAGTTGAATCTATGAAATCCTTATTCACAGACTTCAAATTCTTCTAATTCTATTACCAATAAGCCTGTGACATGTCATGGTGTGGTAAGGAACTGGCTGAAGGTCAAATAAAAGCTTAGTCCACTGACATGCTTGATGTTCCTTCTAAGTAGGGCAAACAATTCTTCAGGCTTCTTTTGAATATTTGATATTCTTAGAATAACTGAGTTGTAAAGCACTGAGATTTTGATGTTTTTCAGCTATAACAGCATTTTCTGAAAAAAACTTCTCTAAGTCTTGACTGGTCCTGTGCAATTTAATGTTTTGATTTTGTCTCTTTATCTGATGGCTGCTTCAGAAAAAGAAACAAAGCAAAACACAAAACCTCCCACCACCATTAAAATAAAATTATATTCAAACCTCCAAATTTATTCAGACAGCTTTTCTGTGCTGTATAAATATCCAGTCACCATTCCTCTTCACATAGAAAGAGCAAGCTCAATATATGTTGACTGTATCTTTTTTTTTTTTTCTTCACATTAACAAGTTGCCCTTTGTCTCCTCCATGTCAAAATTTAAAGATTATTTTCAGATTCTGTTCCAGGTACCCTATTTATTTTGATGAAAACTTCTTGAGAGCTTTTTAGGCTAATCTCTAGGGAACAATAGCACACTTTTCATTTTATGTCTTGGGTCTGGAAATAATCACTCACTAGTACATTTCTCCACATCAGAATTTTTTCCTCATTTTTACATGTCCTAATGAAATGAATGACAAGGGACACATGTACATTCAAGCGGGCTCCAAGCAATGCTCCTTTCAACTCATTAAATTTATATTTAAGCACTAATTTACAGATGTTCCAAATGTAATTAAAATTTCTTCTATGAAATGTTCCAATATTAAGGCTTAGTTTCATTAGTCAAAGCAGTAAAGTGTATTGTATCTTTTTTAAGCAGCAGTGAACACTGAAATCTTATGGTTATTCACACTACCCCAATAAAATAGAGCCCCTTCTGTCCAGACATTCAGATAGTAGATTTACTGAGCACCCAGTTAGGCAATTGTCTGTGCTAATGCACATGAATCTGCCTCAAGGTCTGCAGATCATCAACAGAAATACTTCAGACTAAAATAAATATGTACAGGCAGCATAGGTTACGAAGATCCCAGAGACATGCACTAGTGAGACAGCCCATGGCCTGCTGGAATCCCATTCATTCATACTGAACTACAATTTCTGGGCCAGCAAATAACTTCTTACCAAACTGCTATCACTCCACAGCTCCAGCAGTCTTTACCACTGCTAAATCCCACTATTAACATACAAGGGCTTCTTTCAGAGTGTAATAATAATCTGTGTCTAGAGAAGTGAGGCCTTCAGCATCTGGATGTGTGGACAGCAGAGAAAGCACCTTCACATAGCTTCATGCTAATATTTTACTGGAGTCAGTGATGGTCATCTTACATGTGCATGATGAAATAGATGACTTGTGGAAATCAGACTCTATGACTAGGACAGTTGTAAGGTAGGTATGTTTATTCGGCACCAGACTCTGGGAGGGGGGGAGGGGGCGTGTCGCCCCACTACAAACCTGCGTGCCTCAGGCAGTCTTGTGAAACTTTTTATAGAGTTAAACATCTAATATTCAATAGGTTTTGCAATGAGGCCATGCATATGCATTATCTATCCCTGCTTCACATGCAGATGAGGTCTCCTCCCCTTTGAGCAGGCGCAGTATTTTCTGGTGGTGGTTGCTAAGGGTCTTGAGGATGAAGTAAGATGTCTTCCTCACAGCTAAACTTTTGACCTGTGCATGCCCTGTGGTCTGTGGGCCATCATCTGAGCCTTCAATACTAGTTCAGACCGTACCTGCAGAGGCTGAGGAAATACTTGACTAAACCTATACAATGGACCCTCATTCTTCTCTCAGGGATGTTACAACCATTTATCTTCTCTGTTTGACAAGCCTAACCAAATGCTGGCCTCCAAATCAGACCAAGCCAGCAAAACACAAGCAGGATACAAGTCCCTGTATCATAGACTCACAACAAGGCGCAAATTCCTGACTGACAGTTGTCACAGATTGTATCCTCTCTCCCATGTCTGTGTGTAGCCCCTGCCATCTCATCAAGATCATCATCTGCCTTTTAAGAACATGTCTCATTCAGCATTTCTTATATAAGTTCTAAATCATTTAAGTATCATCCACAGCTAAAGAGTGTGCAGAGAGCAAAGTATCTTAGTTTATGAAGTTAATTTACCTCTCTTCAGAGGGTTGAAAAAAACAGACAAATTTGTATCCCCACCCACACCCCATATACACCCTGCTGAGTTAGTTTATCAGACCACATATTCTTTCCTAATTAAATGCCATAAAGGCAATATATATGATCAATATTTAGTAGAAGGATGTTCTTCCAGTGCAGCACAACTATCTTTAGAGCATCACTCAGTTCAGTCTGAAGTAAGACTGTATGTTTTAAGTAGCAGAGAAAGCTAAAATACTCTGGAGAAGACCTGAGAAAAAAAAAAAAAAGACATTTCCTAAATGTTCTCACTATCTTTATATTACTTCTCACGGAGCCACGACTGTAATATGAAAAAAAAAATCCTGAACTGACTATGATGCTGTCGCCAAGCATTAAGCAAAAGCACTCTAAATTGTAGTAATCTCAAGATGTAAAATATGTAAAGGCCTTTTAACATGTCCTGTTATTCCCATCTTCCATGAGTTTATTACAGACTGAAAATGATTACTCAGTCATTGTCACATGACTCCCAGGGCTGAAATCCCCAAAGTTCCATGGATTTTTGATACAACTGGGAATACTCTCATTATGTTAGGAAAAAGAATCAGACTCTTCACAATGTGAAGGTGATGGGGGACCATCATGTCTCCCATGACTCTTTGCTCAAGGGAAAGAAACAGACACTTTAATACACACAAAAATCACAGAATCCTAGGGGTTGGAAGGNCCTACACTGCTCTCCAGCAGGTCAGCCCCCAACCTATACTGGAACATCTTGTTGTTCTTCCCCAAATGCAAGACTCAATACAAGAAAGGAAATTTTTGATTCTTCATCAAGCCCCAAATTTCTGCTGACAGGGACAGCTGCTAACCCCTCTGAGTACCTCTGCAGGTCACTGAGCATGCTGCACATGACAGCCTACCTGAATTCAACTGTCAGACAGGTTTCTCCTTATTCAGCTTCTACAATTTTTTTCTTTCAGCTTCTGCCATCCACACAATAACAATATAAACCTGCACTGCTTTTGTCAGAACTCCTGATTTGCTTTCTGTTCAATAAACAAATGAAGGTGGGAACTGTATGACTCCAATGGAGTTATTAAAACAAAGACTAGAAAGAGGAGCAAAATCAATCTTCAAAATAAGTTTTGGGGATAACACCAGCTGGAAACAGACTTGAGGAATTAGTACATAGCTGAAAACTGTTTTTATCTGCTTTTGAAGGATATCTAGAGTCATTCTTTAAAAGGAAGCATGTTATGTGGCAATCATAACAGCCCACATTAGCCCCATCAACCAGCCTGGCTAATATCTGGTGCCCAAGAGAAAGCTGATTAGTTTTAGTTTGCTCTTCAGAAGTGCAGGGTTCTCTCCTGAGGTAGCTGCTCCTATGCAAAGCACAGAGGATAACTGCATAACCATGGTAAAATATTCCCAAGTTTTCTGCCAACAGGTAAACCAAACCCCAAAATTATATTTAGGCTGTAACAGAATACAGGTTTTCCTCACACGCATAATAGTTATATTTGGAATGTTCAGTTATATTCATACCATTATAAACATGCTCCAATTGCTTGGTATTTGCAGATATATGGAATTAAATTCTTCATTATTCTGTGTGTTCAAAAAGCAAAAATTTAAACATCACCTGTACTGTTGCTTCTATACTGAAATATAAGATGTCAATTTGATCATTTCTAACTTATATTTTCCTGGTGTTATAAAGTATGACCTTCTTCTGTGTTTGGTTACTGTTGTCAGATCATTTTTCTGATACTTGATTGTCTCTAACAGCATAACATTGTGTCAACTTTCTCTTTGAACTTGTAAAGAAAACAGAAAAAAGTAAATGTTTTTATATTTACATGACATTTTATATACATGTTTCTATTTTATATCTCAGACTAATAATTTCTTAACCAGATCTTAGAAAAATGTATAAAGAAATTAATTGCTGTTTTTTAATAAAATTGTTGCAATGTCTGAAACTTGTCTCCACGGAGACAATGATAATATTATCTGTCTCCTGGTTTGTGGGAGACAATAAAAAGATAATTTAATTGAAGTTGGACCACAGATTTATACAGCAGAAGCAATTTCAGATGAAATTAGACCTAGCAGGAACTTTCCAGGGGAAAACATTCATTTAATCAGAAAACATCACTTTATGAAAAACAGGACTTGTAATAAGAAAAAAAATTTTAATTTCAGCATACTTTTCAGATCAATATTTTTAGAAGGTTTCATCTTCCTAACATATCTGTCTTGTATTCCAAGACAATGTGTTCTATTTTGATGTAAACTAATTACACTTATTCATATTTAATATTAATGGAAATCTTAAAAAAAAAAAATGGAAACAATGCATTGAAATTGCCTGAAATATTCTTTTCAACACAGTTCCTCTTTCATTTAATTTTGTTTTAACTTAGAATCATTTTTATGGTAAATAGATAAAAGATAAAACTTATATCCAATGAATTAACATAAGTGTTCAGAGAATACTTTCCGAAGAATAATTTAGTGCTATACTAAAAGTGATGATTACATAGGGAATTGTAGTGAAATACTAACTGCTTTTTCATTTGAAAGAAAAAAAAATGTATTTTTATGATAACTATTTCTTATTCTCAAAGGAAAATGTCTACATAAAGTAGGAAATAAAAATGTCCACTTAAAAATAGTTCTTCAGTGAGAATCTAAGGCAGCTGCACATAAAATCACAGAAGGATTGAATGGAAGGGAACTTTACAGGTTATCTAGGTACAATCTCCCTCTCATGGACAGGTAGACCTTTCACTAGACCAGCTGCTCATTGAACTCTTCCAGGAAGGGCTCATCCCAACTTCTCTGGGCCACCCCTTCCAGTGCCTCACTACTGTCATAGTGAAGAACTTCCTTACTTGTAATCTGAATCTACCCTCTTTCAGTTTAATACCATTACCCCTTGTAATATCACAGCATGCACTTGTAAGAAGACCCTCTAAAGTTTTCTGTAGTCTCCTTTAAGTACTGGAAAGCTGAAATACGGTCTTCCTAGAGCCTTCTCTTCCCCAGGCTGAACAACTATAACTCTCTCAGACTGTCTTCATAGGAGAAGTGCTCCAGTTCCCTGATCATCTTTTTGTCACTCCACTGAATTCACTCCAAAAGATTCATGTCCTTATGTTATGAGCCCCAGAGCTGAATGTGGTACTCCAAGTGAGGTCTCATGACAGTGGAGTAGAGGGGGAGAATTACCTCCCTCAACATGCTCTTCATGCTTCTTTTGATAAAGATGAGGATACTGTTGGTTTTCTGCACAGCATGCACATTGGTGGCTCATGTTGAGCTTCTTGTAAACCAACACCCCCAAGTCCTTCTCTGCAGTGCTGCTCACAATCCATTCTCTGACCAGCCTGTATTTGTGCTTGGTATTGCCCTGACCCAGATGCAGGACCTTGCACTGGGTCTGGTTGAACTTCATGCAGTTTACATGGGCCCGCATCTCAAGCCTTTCAAGGTCCCTCTGGTTGGCATCCCTTCCCTCTAGCATGTCAACTGCAGCACGCAGCAAATGTTGAAAATTCACTCCATTCTACTGTCCATGTCACTGACAAAGATGCTAAATGGTGCCAGTGCCAATATTGACCCCTCAAGAATGCCACGCAGCAGTGGTCTCTAATTGGTCATCAAACCATTCACCATGATTCTTTGAGTGCAAACATCCAGCTAATTCCTTATCTATCAAGTGGTCCATCCATCAAATCCATGTCTCTCCAATTTAGAGACAATGACAATTGACTGGGTCAAGACAAAATTGAAGAAAATGAGGGTATGCCTTATGTAATCTTTTTTTATAATCCTCAGTAAACATCATAAAGTCAGCTCAGTAATCTACTTACTCCTTTGCATCTCTTATTTGATTTCTCTCTGAGGTGAGGTTCTCGGCAGTGAGGACCAAAGAGCAGCTGCATGGTTCTGTGGAGCTGAAGAAAGTCTTCCTTTCTCAGGAAATCTATTTTAATCACAATGATCTGTACACCTAATCCAAAGGAAGAATAATTAAACAGACATCTCTGTAATATCTTTAGTAGATATGTGTGAAAGGCCTGACTATTTATCAATTCTTCTGAAGCTCTAGCTGAATAGGTAAGAGATATTATTGAAACATATTTCTCAAAGGGTTTACAAAATGGTTTAATTTCTTGTTAGATCCTTTCACATTTGCTATCAGTGTAAGAAGCAGCAGAAGATAAATCAAGGCAATATCTGCCTTTAGAGAATGCCTCACTTAAGTGTCTAGAAGGATATATGGGTTAGAAATGAACTCTGAGAAAGTTGAATATTCACCAGTGCAATCTTTGATCCACCATATTGTGTTTGATCCTGCACTTACCAGATCCTGTTTATCAGAGAAAACCTTGAAACAAATTGATTGAGGAGAGTGAAGAGAGGAAGGTCTTCAGTTTCAAGTTGGGCAAACAAAATAAAATAAAACCTTACATGTTATCATGGATGTGTGCATGTGTCTGTTCAAGTATGTGTGTATATACACACACAGAATGAACACCTTGAAAATCTGCCCATACACGTTCTTTCAGCTCAAGGCCAGTAAAAAACTATGCATAATACCTCACTTTTAAAAATAACAAGTGTGTGCCACAGCTTTTCAGAAAATAAAGTACAAGCAAATAGATTGCAAAATGGAACTTGGAAATGTTCTCTTCATTTCCAGCTGCACAGCATGCAACTAAGTAAACTATGCTAAAAGCTTACTGGTGTACATTGCAGTTTACTTCCAGAAAATCTCCCCCTGTGTCTAATCCTCCATTTGTATCTATATTATATCCAAAACATAAATCCCCATCTCTTACCTGAAGATTTTTCCTGTATTTTGAAAGGAAATAACTTCCAGCAACTAGCTGCATGAGTAGCTTTTCTGTCTGACATAGATATCCACAGGGCTGCATGTCTAAGAATTCTAAGATCCTGGTCTTTACCAGCTCTGGACCATGTGCAATTATCTGAGAAGTGAAATGCTAAGCTTTTAGCTTCTTAGCTATATTTCTCTTCAAATGAAAACCTCAAACTTTTAGTATAATCCATGGCCTACTATCTCAGCTGGACTCCACTGAATTAAAACACTTGTCTTGGATGGTTTTATACCATCCAGGTTTTTTTTTGTTTCTTCATTTACCATGTCGTCGAGTTACTCTCTTGTCTATGACATATTGGGCTAAATGAAGTGCTCTGTGAAAAAATAATTTGATTTCTATGCAGCAAGTGCTGCTGTCATTTACAGTGCATAATAAAGAATAAATTAGGCAGAAATTTTGTATTGAAAAGAAATCTAGTTTACCACCATAAACTCATTTCTCATGTTTCATTGATTACACAAGAATAAAAAAAAAGACAGAAAAATGTCTGGATCATACAGCTGTGTCACTTACAATTAAGAACGTAAGTGAAAAAAAAAACCCTTTCTTATTCATACACAGTAATGGAAAACAACAAGAGGCTCAGCTCTTGCTCAAAGTCTTGGAAATATTACCACATCCGTAAGAATTATTAAAGTAGATTTTAATAATCACAGTGAACTCACCCTGAGTGTTTACATTATCTGCCTCATAAGTATAAAGTAGCTCCTATATGCATCACATATATCATAGAATCATATAATCACTTCATTTAAAAAGCTGTCACTGCACAAGAACTCACTGTGATTTTTTGCATTTCTTCTTCTTTACAGTACAGGCTAAAAGCTCTTACTGAAGTAATTTCTAGCTGAATACTAGATGAGTAGTTATCAAACTAAGAATATTAACAGCATTGACATGTAGCCAAGGGGAGTCCTTACTTGATTAAGGAAAATGGCACATGACAGTAGCTGACACCTAATCCATGCATAAAGGTGTAATGAATATTATTTAGTGTTCTGTTCTGTACTGTAAATAGGAAACAGCAGTCCTAACTAAACATAAACAGGAATGACACTATAACTGAGAATGTGAAGAGAGCCCTCAGCTATTGATAAAATAGTCCAGCAAATAGAGAATTATGAATCATTGGAAAGGGACTAGAGAGCAAAATATTGTGAGAGCATTATTGTGCCATTATAGGTGCCTATGGTTCAACTGAATATTCTTCATATTCCCTAACTGAATGAGGCTATGCCAAAGAAGGAAAGCCTTGCGGAAGGAACAGCAAGAAGATTACTTCTAAACTCCTAAAGTGACTAGTTTAATAAGAACTCTTCAACTTGGTAAAAAAAACCCCACAGCTCAAGCTAGAAATGATAGGAGTGTTTATAGCAAGAGATGACATTGAAAAGGTGATGGGAATGCTACTGCACTGTTTCTCAAAATATAAGGAGTGAGGGGTACTGCAGCAGATTCACAGGGAAGGGCAAGAAATGCCACTACATATAGCCTGCATAGATCTTGATAAACTTTTTTCTTTAGGATAATGTGGCAGATCAATGTATAAAGAGATGCAAAGAAAACTGAGGGCATTTCATGGAACATATGTCTGATCTGTCTATACTTCAGTGCAGTAGTCTGGATACAGCTTCCACAGCAGAAAGTGCTGCTCTGGTCTTCAATCTTATACTTTTTACAGGCATCCACTTTGCTGTTAACAAGGGCAGGACACAGTCTATGACTGACTTCTTATTCAGAGCAGTGGTTTTTCTACGTCTGTATGCTATGATCAAAGGCAGCATAAAGTTCAAATCATGTTTTAAATTTATAGTGTAGTAGCTCACTATTGTTTTGCTGGTCTGTAAGATTAAGTTCGGTTAGGGCACAGAGTATTAGGCGTGGAAAGACAAATCTTAGATTGATAGAGCTGCCATTAATGTCAGCAAGAACAGGGTATGAATCAGCATTTCACACTGAAAAACAGAGCTCCAGAAAAGCTTTCTTATCTTTGCTGCAAATACTTCGTATCACCATGGGAAAGCTTAACAAAATTACAACATATAAACATCCTACCCACTAACATTTGTTCATCAAACTTATGAAAGTCTTCTGTAATGCAATCAAAGTAAGATGTATTTGTGTTTAAAAATATTTTACTAGGAAAGACAGAAATTGATTGAGGCTTTTAGAAAATTATTTTTCTTTCACACTTTTGTCGTCACAGTGGCATCACTGAATTTTGTAAAAATACATTTTTTCACAACATCTGTTTTGAATTCCTTTCTCTGGAAGTAGTGAAGAGCTTACAAGATAGCTTGGAAGTGATGGAATAGAGAAATAAGAAGAGAAAATGTTCCTGTTATCACAGGTGCTAAAATACTTCTGTAAAATCAGGTGGCACCTCATGCCTCGAAGAATGTCCAAATAAACGTGTTGTGATGAAAGGGATACTGAACATGTTCTACGGTTGTTTAATGAGTCTGTAGGAGAAGCTCACATTAGGCAGAAGGATCACTCCAAATACCATCTTATAATAAATGTAAATTTGGACTTTTGGAAGACATCATATGAAAAGGGTGAATTGCACTCAGAGTGGCCTCCAGGGATACTGTAGACAAGATATAGATATTTTCCTCCAAGATAAATAATTCTTTCAAAAATTCTTTCAAAAGTAGTAAAAAGTTCAAAAGAAGTGCTGAAATGTCCTGACAAAGCTTTAGAGGTGAGTGGAACATCTGCTTTCTTCACAATTTAAGATAAGATAATAATAGAGAAGAAAGATTGAACCTATGTTTCAAAAAGCCTTTGAAACCTCTTAGGCTACATGTAGCAGCCTGTGTCCATCAAATGAGTACCAGCTGTTTTCTTATGTGAGCAACTATCTCAGCGCTTTATTTCTCTTCTGCACCCTGTCTCAAGTTCGGTGAAGTCCCACAAGAGTAACCCACTCTTGATGTGTGCACAACATGGAAATGTGTGGTCTGAATTACTGAATGCATACATTTCTGCAGGGCAGTTGCCTTTATTTCATTATACCTTCATTTTATGTTCCATTACAAAACAAAACTTAGCTATTATAAATTGTATCTTAACCACTAATTTTGCTATCTAAAAAGTCTCAGAAATCAAATTTCGGAAATTAAATTTTTGAGATTGCAACGGCACTCTCTGATCTGCCCTGTCCTTATCTTAGCACAGAGATCTCTTCAATGTCATGTACTTTGAAAAAGTTCTTGCAGGAACTGCCTGGAATCCAGAGAGTTTGTATGGAAAATGCAATAAAGATCTTTTTTTCTTTTTTTCAGTGTGACCCGGAGGTTTTGGCATTCTAGCTAGGAAACTGCTTAGGGTTGGCTGATGAGAATAAGAACTTTTACTGACTTACTATTTGTTAGAGCAAATATGATTATTGTCAATAGAGCAAGTTAGGTAGAGAAGGTGTTAAGAAGCCAGGAAAAAACCATATCCTGTCAATAGCAGTTCAAAAAAAAGTAGAAATAGTTTTCTCATAATACTGGGAATGAATTTGAACTGCTCCATTGAAAGTCAGTTTGCTCTGTGTTTAGAACTCAATCAGATTGTGAAATCACATTTTAGATACAACTCTTTGTATGTCATTCAGTTGTCACTAATAATTTGGCCAGCATGAAACATTTTGATCATATTGCAGGAGGAAGATTGAAAACTAACTGAAGTGGAAAAACTTATTCCTTCCACTGGGGAAATAAGGGAGGAAAAAAAATATTAGGTTTTGTGCTGTCATTCTCTGAGACTCCAGTTTTAATATAACAGATGCTTTACCAACAACCAGATTTGAAATGTAGCTCAAAGATTAGATTTTTGCTGTCTTCTTCAAAAAGTTAATGTTAACAGCAATGATAAATTAGCCACATCCTGAATCCTTAACATAAACCAGAAATATATTATATTATGAAAACTAGAAAAGTAGAAATAAAATAAATTACAGAAGGACAAACTGATACTTACTATGCTGAAAAACTAATTTATGGGAAGCAGTTTCTAACATCCTATGAAAATTATTGTTCGTGCCTAATATCAACAGAGCTTCAGATTTATATAGGCACAGAGTAACAGCCCATCATTTTTATTAGATGCCTGAGGGCTTCTGTGTCATTCCAGCATTACACAGGACTTCTGCTGAGTGAAGGGTCAAGGTTTGAGCCCAGTGTGCTGCACTCATGCTTGCAGGTATGCCATGCTTTGTAGGCATATGCCACTGGTTCCCAAGTGAGCTGGGATGAGTATTTGAGGCAGAAGCAACTAAAGGCTAGTTGAGAAGTGCTTCCACAGGAGAAAAAGCCTTCCAGATTTTATTGACAGAAAGTTTGGGCTGAAGTGCATTGCTGCATAACTTAACAGGAATTAGAGGTTGGGGTAGGATAAACTTGGTCTACTATGCGAGGTCCTGAACCCATCAATTATTGCTGTGAGCATATATTACACTCAAAATCTTGTTTATGAATACAGCAGAAATACATATATAAATATAATGCAAATAATTTACTGTTGTATAGTGGCTATCTTCATAATCTAGTAATTATTAATCCATATCTGAATGTTACAGAAAATGAAAGAACAGTACATTTATACACACTTCTTAGCTTCCACCACTTTACCTGGTGTTTATGCGCACCCTTCACCTGCTCATTTGGGTCCTAACATGGGTGTTTTCAATCTGCTGACATTGGTGGGTTATTGTAGCAAGTGGTCAACACCTGGAGCCCTTTTCTGGGAGGAATGTAATGATCATTTTGATACTTAATTGCCTCACTCTGGGTTATTCTTGGCGTAATTTTTATGTGTTTGCTATCAAACTTTTAATTTTTTTCTTTCTTATTTGATCTACAACTCTAAATTATGCCTGAATTGTCTATGTATGATGTCTTTTACATACACTAAACACTACGTCTTTTCTTTCTTTGTGACATTTAAAACCAGTTTTGCTGAATTCTACATTTTTTTCTTCTGACTCAAAAAGTCATAGAAAATCATTCTACAATTCTATGAATCTATGATCCTATGAAATAAAATAAATTAGATATAAACATCGGGTCAGTTACAGAAACTATTGTCACAGTTAAAACAAGACAAAGCTGCAACCGGTCAAGAAATTTTGACTGACTATGCCTATCAAACCTTAGCCCTGAGACTGCAAATTCATTACAAGCCTGTGGCCCATTGAGAGCAATGGCAATATTGTATTACAGGCCTCCATGGTTCCACAGGCCTGTGATACAGCCTACTTCATAGAAATTATATGAGGCCCTGGTTAGCACTGCACTAGCACATCTGGTTCCAGATCAGGAGGAGTCCATCTCAGTATGAAATCAGCCAAATTCATTTACTCTGTCAGGGCTCAGGCCTCTTCTTACTCATGTTAACAGAAAGCCTGTTATTAACTTCAATTTCAGCTGGAGACACTTAGTGAAATTTGGCAGTAGTATTTACTAACCAATTTTGCACTAGCGTAGTGAAAAATAATGAACAGTTATTTGTTCTCCACAGTCATAAAACTAAATCACATAATAAGCAGATCTTAAAGGATTTCCAGTAGTAACTGATGTGTGGAACAAGCCTGAAAATGTTTTTAAACTATGAAAATAAAAATCTGACTGAAAAAAAACTTATAATGTTATAAGATCTTAAGATGTTAGCATAGAATTAGGAAAATAATATTTATATATTAATAAAGAAAAAAGAATTATAAGGACATAATAAAGGACCATGTCACCTTCTGATTTAAGTCTTTATTGCTCATTTAACACTATGGAAGTATCATAGCTCAAGAGATGCTCTAAAAGTATGTCCCAAAATATTCTATATCACTCCTTGATTCCTTCTGTTCCTGTCTAGGGAGTCTGACAATCCATTTCTATGATAGTGACTTTTCAAAAGTTTATTTTAATTTCATACAAGTATCTTACATTTCTTCTTGATTAATTACTCTTTTTCCAATGGATCAGAATTCCTATGCAACTGTAAATCATAATTAAAATATGTTGCTGTAAACAAAAGCAGTCCAATTGGGTGTTCCTGTTCTCTTCTTATGCCTTCAAGCATGAAGCAAGTTCAGAGCAATCTTTAACTGTCTTTCATTGCTTCACTGGGATTCAGATGACAATAATACATGAGTTGTTTGCTAGCATATTTTTTATTCCCTTGTGGATGGAAGTTTGCTGAGGAACACAAATCTCATTCCTTCTACCTGAGTACCACTGACATAAATGATAAATGTAGCTTATAGATTAGAATTACCAAAGTACAAAAAAATCTAAGTAGAAATACACTTACACATAAAAATGTGCCATCTTTACATTGGCTTCTGCCAGAAGAAATATATGAGTGAAGTTCTGGAGTTTAAAAATTCGCCTGTTGAGGTGGAAGCAGAAAAAAAATGGAGTTTCTGACTGGCTGGAGTGTGTGCTTACACTGCATCTCTAAGACATCAGCTAGAAATGTTTGAATTGCAGCAATCCCCAAGACACATTACCAGGTTTCCAGGCTGCTGTAGTTCTTTTAAATACTTTTAAGAAAAGGATTGAGGTACTTTCAAAGAACAACCTGTGTAATTTTTTTTTAACTCTTGAAGTTGTCTCTGCAATAACAGATAGGACCAAGTGGCTAGAATGGTGGGCACAATGGTGTGGAATGGTGTGCCGGTGCCTTGGGAGACTGAAGGCACAGAAAGGGTCAACACAGCAGACAGGCTATCTCTGAACTTTTGCACACACCAGCATGTTTTGGATTTATACACACTACCTACTTCTGGCAGAAACAAGAATGACATTGGCCAGAAGTAAGGTGATTATTTATTTTTTTGAAGAATATGGATATTTGTTCTGAAATAGAGAATGTGTGTGTCCTGCTGTCCTGCCAGCAATATTATGAAATCAAAAACCTGTTAAGAGAAGCTTCCACCTCAGCATTTATTATAAATGAATGAAATCACCTTCTGTATACCAGCCTCCATCATCTGCTTAATAAAGGTGCAAATCTGTCATGATATTATGTAGCACACTTTGACTTTCAGATCTCTGAGCATGACATGCCTCTTAAGCTGTACTGTCTAAAATTTTATTCTGTCTCCAGAATAATATTTCTTATCCCTAGGTACTCAAACTAATAATAATAAAAAAAAGTTACCTCAAAAGCAAGAAAAAAAAAATCTTTTAAGGCATTTAAAGACTTATCTTCTTGAAAGTTTCACACTGACTGTAAAATGGTCTGATCTAAGTCTGTCCTGTCAGGAAAAGGAGTCCTATCAACTTCATTATGTTTTGCAGGTAAGCTTTAAGATTCAAAGCAGTAATGTAACAAACAATTTTCAAATCGTGGATACGGGTTTCTCAGTCACTTGAAGTCAGTTGCAATTTAAAAGAGTATAGCCCATTAGTTTTCTTTATTAAAAAGAAGTTTCAAAGTGCTATTCATTTGACCATTTCTAAAGCTGCATTTTTAGTGCAAGGACAACATCAGATTGGGATAAATTGTCATAAACCTTTCTGTTCTAAGTCCTCCCTAAATTTCTCTTAACCTGTTTACAAACAAGAAACACCATAGAATACAAATCCCATATTACTCCCACCAGAGAAAAGAATCTTTATACCATCCTATGGCCCTTTGTTTCTATAAAAAATGTATCTTGCCTGAAAAGAACAGGAAGTTGCATTGTTAGACAAGCACCTTTAAATATTACCTTTTGGGTAATATTTGGATTCTGTCAGGAATAGGAAAGTATCTTATTCTGTATGCAAGTGATCTGCAGCACTTCTCTCGTATTTTTCTCTGCTGTCTTTCTCAAGTAATAGAGATTGTTAGGAACAGCTCACCAGGGCTTTGATGTGAATCGGCCTCTCCTACAGTTATTGCTAAACAAGTCTAAAGGCCCTTAACTATAAAAAGCCAAATTTTATTACATGAAGAACAGAACACTTTTTAAATAGCAAAACCTCAAAGAAAGTAAGATAAAATAGAAATTAAAAATAAAATTATTTAACTTCATGCTTCTCCCAGCCCGCAGAGCATGTCCTTGCTTCTAGGGAGTTATGCAGCAGTTTTCACATGGCAACAGACTGCTAGCTAGAGAATTTCTTTCGCCCTTTCCAGTCCTTGAGCCTCAGCCTACATTGACACATCAAACAGTTCTAAGGGAACACTCCTGGAACAGTGTTGGGCACTGGGACCCAGCTGACTGTTTACACAGCCAAACTGCTGGAGCTGTCGTTGATTGTGCTCGATGTTGACTGAGGCTGTCCCTGGCAAACTCCAGGTGTGGCTCCAGAGCCAGTACAGCTAAAGACTATTCCCAAAGGATGCTCTGGAGTCAGCTATCCTGTTTCAGAGTGTCAGAGAGTCTGATAGAGCAGACAGGGGCTGCTCCATGCTGACTTAATGCAGTGCCAGAGAATGGTATCACAAATAATAACATAGGCTTAATCTCCTCAGAGGCTCGTTAAGTCTCAACTCCATATTATGCTTCTCTGCCAATCCAGCTTCTTCTAGATCAGACAGTCTTTTTTAAATTGACCTGACAAAGTAGTGGACAAAAAGCAAATAAGAAGTTGCTGTTTCTTTATATATATATATGTATTTGAAATCAAGGTGCGTAGTGAGCAGTGTGGGTAAACTCTGTAACACAGAAAATCTCTTCAGTGTATAGCTCACTTACCCAGGCCAACACTGAGTGCTTTACGTTGCATAAATAGGGACATTTTCTCACAGGTTTGATAGACATTGTATGAGGAAACAGAGAAGGAAGAATTAGTGTGTGAGACATGATTTGCCTTATTGAAGGCCCTTACATAAGTCACCCCTTCCCTCCAGACCTGGTGTGTCATCCTGCCTCTTTGGACAAATAATCCCAATATTATTATTATCCCTCTTCCCCTTCCCATTTAGTTTAAAGCCATGTTAATCAGCCCAGCAATCTCTTGGGCAAATATACTTTTCCCCCTTTGGGAGAGGTGTCTCCCATTTAAGGTCAGCATTCCTGGTGTTGTATAGGCCATCCTATTATTGAAAAACCCAAAACTGTGGTGGTGACATCAGCCCTGAAGCCATGTGTTGAAGTGGTGTGTTCTTCTTTTCCCTCCACTGTTGCTGCTTTCCACTGGAAGGAGGGATGAAAAANAAGCAGGGATTTCCCGTGCTGCCCCTACCATGTACCAGCCTCCACTCATTCTCATCATTTGGGCTCCTCTCTATGGCCTGACAAGGGCAGGACACTGAGGCCCTAGGATCCTGGGTGCTCATCAGCAGGTGCTCCCATTTCCATTTCAAGGTGGACAGAGCCTGGCTCCACCAATCTATCTTCTGCTCTACCTCCCTGATGCTCTTCAGCCTTTCAACTTTTTCATGTAGTTCAGCCACAAGGCTGAGTAGATCATCTACCTGGTCACAGCGAACATGGCAGTTCTCTTGTCTGCCACCTGCTGCCAGCGAGAGGCTCTGATAGTACCTGCAGCCTGTGACCTGAACAGCTGCATGTTTCCGTGGGAGTTCTGTCTGTGTCCCCACATCGACTCTGGCAAGGGCAGAAATCACCGCTTTCTGCTGGGTGGGTGCCGTGCTGAGCTCCAGTGACCCCAGATGCGCTAACAGTGAGAAGGCTGTGACCGTTTTGCTCCTCACTGACTGAGCACCACTTCCAGTTAAACCACGCTTAAACCTCCCTTAGATAGGTTTTAATCTTTAGAGGGATTAAATTTCCCTCACTTTGAGGGACTGAATTTACCTTGCACACTGGTAGAGGCTCAGTGGCCTGCCCTACAAGCTGCAGCCAGCTGCAGCACTCACCAGGGCACACACAAGCACTGGCTGCTCACTCTGTGGGCAGCAAATTATATTTATTATAGAGGACAAAATCTTAACATGAATTCTGAGCATATGTACTGGCATTTTATATTACTTTTTCTTTTCCCTTTTCCTCTTTGCTGAATCTGCTCTGACATTTAATGAGCATAATATAATTTTCATTCAAAATGAACTTTTAGATAAAAGTTTATAACACTTTTCACACAGGTATCATCGGTATCACAGGATATTGGGGTTGGAAGGGACCTTGGAGATCACAGCAAACTTTTAAAATGTCTATTTAAAAGCTTTAATGTGAATTAATTGGTATCTACTTACCATTGGTATCTATCTTAGGTATGTATTTTCAACAGCTCTTCCAGTCATTTTAAAAAAGCCAGGGACCATGTAGTCACAGGATCACAGGATGTCAGGAGTGGAAGAGACCCTGGAGACCTCTGAGTCCAACCCCCCGACCAGAGCAGGATCATGTAATTTAGCACAGGTCACACAGGCAGGTTTTGAAAATCTCCAGAGAAGGAGACTCCGCAGCCTCTCTGGGGAGCCCGTTCAAGTGCTCTGTGACCCTTACAGTAAAGAAGTTCCTCCTCATGTTGAGGTGGAACCTCTTGTGCTCCAGCTGACATCCATTCCCCTTTGTCCTAGCACAGGACACAAGTGAGAAGAGGCTGTCCCTTTCCTCTTGATGCTCAGCCCTCATATACTTATAAACATTTATCAAATCCCCTCTCAGTCTTCTCTTCTCCAGACTAAAGAGCCCCAGGTGTCTCAGCCTTTCCTCATAAGGCAGGTGTTCCAGGCCCTTCATCATCCTCATAGCCTCCGTTGGACTCTCTCGAGCAGATCCCTGTCTCTCTTGAACTGGGGAGCCCAGAACTGGATGCAGTACT
>VWZY01013134.1:183313-235316 GCA_013399075.1 Chloroceryle aenea | reverse complement strand
AAGGAACCGAGAATCTCCCTGACAGACAAGGGCATCCCTCTCTTCTCCATCTCCTCCCAGTATTTTAGGAAGTTCTTTTTCTTTAACTCTTCCAGGCTGTCTGATCTGCTCGCTTGTACTGAGCACTGTCTGGCCATGGATCCCGGGTTCTCAATGCAGATCTCCACCGGTGTCTCCTTGTCAGCCTGGCTGGTCTGAGGGTGGCAGATGACAGCTTCCAGGGTTTCTTCTGAACCTTCCAAGAGCATCCTGTGGAGAGAGGAGGCTGCTGAGGCCCTCAGCTGCACATGGGACAGAGGGACTGTCCTCCCAGCACGGCCCAGAGCTGGCGTGGCTCATGTCACCTGCTCCTGTCCAGGCCCAGGCTACTGGCTCTAGGCAGAACATGCTCCCAAGGAGGCAGTGCAGGATGTCAGAGGTCAGAGGCCATTTAGAGCATCTGACAGCAGCAAAAACCTCAGCAGAGCTTTTTGGCCAGCTACTAACTCGCTGCTCCACAGCAGCCTCACCCATCGATCACTATCAGCCTCTGGAGCTGCTGCCCAGGAGGAGAGAGTGCGCTGACACAAATGACGCATTCAACCCGTCCTGCCTGCGATATGTTTTTGTCCCAGTTCAGTTAACAGTGGTAGATGCCAGCTCAGCTGGCAACAGAATAAATAAACTCTGCTGAGTAACATGGTAAAGGAGGAATCCCTCTGTCTCAAATAGGTGTTTTAATTTTTTGTGGGAGAAGATTCAAGGCACCTTTCTCAGGAAGATGATTCTCATTCCCAGTGTTCTTTCCAGGTTTGCTATTAGGATGATTTTCTGTCATTTGACCCTAAGGTTCACCCTTGGGATGGGCCATCTTGCTAATCACTCAGGTTGTATGCTCCCCTGAGACATACATAGGGAATTATCCAGGAACCTGATTATTTTCTGGTGCTGATCTGAATTCTGATCAGATTCTGAAGCTAGGAGAAAAATGCATGTCTATTTTGAATTCAAGACCAGCTGTGTGAGCAGCTAAATCTATGAGTGATGTAAAGAATCTACTGCTGAAATGTCCCATGTCCAAAGCTAGTAGTTAATAATGACACGGAACAGCAAAGAAAAGAGGGTATGGGGAAATCAATGTTTACAGAGCTTAATTAGATGACAAGAAAAAAGTATAGCTACCCTGTTTTCCCTTTCCATTCAGATATTTTACCAAGTGGAAAGAAATCAGTCATGTATAAATGTGCAGGTTTAAGATCTGAACTGAATTTTTATTCTGAATAATAGAAGTAAACTTTTATGTGAAGTAACTAAAATTCTGTTATATACTATTAACAGGTCTTAGCTCAGGAGGGTCAGATCAAAGTCATGTCACTCTGTACTAGCCTTATTTCTTACTTCCTTTCTGTGTCACTGGTCACTGTCACAGACAGGATTCTGGGCTGTGTAGGCCTTCAACTGCGACACAGAAGGTTGTATTCTATGTTGTATTCTTGAGATCCATTTCCTTCTCCTCTGATGTGATGTAAAATATTTCTGTTTCCTTCAAACAACCTAGCTATTGATCCAAGGAAAGAGAAAGACAGAATGTTTTGGATTCCGGAAACACCAGCACCCTTCACATAGGAAAGTCACCCTACTGAAGCTAAACCCACATGTATTTTATAACTGGACATTCTATACGAAGAGCAAACATTTGCCCAGAATGGCAAAGCACTGCCTGCCAGATTTCACCACGTGCCCACTCATGATAACCTGACCATTAGCATCCTAAGCAGGATTTAATGTTTTCCCCTCCAGCAGAATACTTTTAAACTGAAAAGGCAGTGCTCAGTAATTACAGGCTGGAGTGTATTAGCCCCTGTGGTGAGGAAGGACTGAAGTCCTGCAGTCAGACAAAACTTCACAGGGGACTATTTTCTCAGAAACTCCACTATTTGTTGAAAGCACCATTCTACAACACTTTGCACCATCCTGAATCTGTCCCTTAACCTTTTAATTCAGTGCAAGAGCCTTGTCCATAAATAGCATCATACCGATTCTGTTTGACTGATCATTGAGAATCTATCTGGGTCTGTAGCTGCTCTGCAAACAGATCACCATAAATGTTTGCACTCTGGGCTCCAGTTCCACTTGCTTTAATTGGAAATACTGGTTTCCTGGGTTTTGAATGCTGCTCCTTTCATAGCACTGTTCAATCACTGAAACCAAAGCAGTAAAACTGCCATAAATGATAAGAGAATCCTGAGTTAGAAAATCTTTGCTTTCTCCCTGGTTTAACTGGTTGTCCTATTCACTGAATGTCTGGGTTGTTTTTTTGTTGTTGTTTGTGGGGTTTATTTGTTTGTTTGTATTTTGTTTGGGTTTTTTTGTTTGGTTGGTTGGGGTTGTTTTGTTTGTTTTGTTGTGTTGGGGTTTTTTTGTTTTGTTGTGGGTTGTTTTGTTGTTGTTTTTTTGTATTTGTGAAGTGGAAGTAGACCAATTTCTAAAATTAATTTTTTTTTTTTAAATTACTACAAAACCTTGAAATCATGAAGTCTGTGAATATATAAACTTTATCCCAAACAGAGTCACCTTGTGCAAGAAAATAAATAAATCGAAATACCAAGTTGTCATTTTTTGTTTAATTGACATCATGGTTGCTGGTAAGTGGTGTGGAGACAATAATATCTGGGTATGTAATTATGTCGACATCAATTTAGTATGGACGGTCCAATTTCTACTCTATCAAATGAAGCCATCAAAGAGATGAAGAAATCAACCCACTTCACTTCTCACCTACCTGCAGGCCCGTTAAAGCACAGTCCACATGTTAAGCTTCAGTTTTCAAATCTGCAGCTAGTCCCCTGTAAACATGTAAAAAAATATGTGAACAGCATTTATCCATGGACCTATTTGCTGCTGAAGTGGGTGATAAATAACTGGCCAAATAGGATTATGGTGAGTTGGATTGATCCTAACCTTCAATTACACCTCCCTTCTCTAGACCTCTGACATTACCCTCCCTTCTCTAGACACCAGCTGCAGTATCACTGGAAAGATGTAGCCTCAGTGAAGCATAAGTGGAAGTTCCTTAGTGGGAGTTCTGCTACCTGCAGCTTTACTTTCTGATTTGCCCCATCTGCCTCATGTTGGAGCTCGTTTTAGAGGTAGATGGAGGAAACAGTCAAACATGCTTTTTTATTTTCTGTAGCCTTCATCATCTAGATATAGAACATGAATACAGAGCACAGATGCACTTTGAAACACACACTTTTCTGTGTTTGATAATGAAAACAGCAAAAAAGGCCCTGTTATGGGTTTAACAGAGTTTCAGTGTGGTCAAAATGGGAGGACTTGGCATGTGTTTATGTTTTGTGTTGGGAACTACTCCAGCTTGCAAGTGATGCTTGAAATAGGTTTTACATATATCATTACCTGATTGTCCTGCCTGGGACAGATCACTTCAGCTCCGTTGTGGCTTTACTCCATCATCAGCATTATCTAGCCCAGCTCAACAGTTCTCAAATAAATAACATCATTCCTACATAATTTGTCTGTCCAGCTAAGCCTAAGATTTCATGGATGTGGCTTTATATCCCTGTACTTCAGGGTGCTGTATAAACAACCAATGTATTATTTGTAGATTAAACAAAAAAAGGAAATAACTTCCAGGGTATTAAACTTCCTTCTGTCCTTTGGACTGATTATTTCCCGAGGTTGGCCAGTTGCTGCAAATCACCACTCAGATGAAGCAGGGATTGCAAATAACCTTACTACCTTCATTATGGTGAGGGGAATTTATTTTGCTAATTGTGTTCAGGGCTGGGGGCATAGAGCTGGAACAGGTAATGTGTTCAATATTTGTATGTTCAATACTTTGTCTTACTAATGATCTGAAAATAGTGTCTGCTTGTGGAAAATAATGTCATAAGCAGTGAATCTGGATCTTTACCTTCAAGAAAACCAATAATTTATTTCAATGCAATTTCTTTCTATTTTTAATGCTTTATGCATTAAAACCATCTGTTTTTAAGGGATATTCTCACATACCAGATGATAAATTTTCCTCTGGCTATTTGTTGTTCCTTTAAGTGCTGCATAATTTTCAATATACAGAACAACAACATACTGAAATTGAGTCAGCTTTATTTGAAGGCCAGATGAAACTGTCTAGGTTGAAACTTCAGTGTTTTTTACAACCAACAGTAGTAATAACCATACTGGAAGTATCACAGTACGAAATAGATTGTTGTGAGAAATTTAGCCAGATGGGACTCCAGCTGTCACCTTAAAAAAGAAAACATTAGAATACAACTAAAATATACTTTAGGTTATGTTTTAGTAAAAGTTTTGCAATAATTAACTTTGTATCTATACAAGTACTATCACTTTTAATTTATAGTCTAACTTCAAAAGCTACCTTTGCTCTTGGCTTCAAGAAACAGAAGTAAGAACACCTTACTGTATCTGGACTGGTCCAAATTGCATTCAGCCACAACTGCAGGATGAAAGTCTTTGTTAGTGTGCTCACAAAGTACCACAGTAAAAGATGCATCAGCCTTCACATGCTTTTGGGCATGAGGGCTTCAGTTTCCTGCTTGGTGTTGGATCTCATGTAGTTCTGATCAAACAGTACTTTAATGGACATTTTCTATTGGAAATTGCTGATTCAGTAAAGTGAGAATTCTCTTCAAGAACGGGTTGTTTTCAATTTAATTTCCTGATTTTGAAATGGCTTAAAATTATTGTATTCTATTTTAAGCACATACTAGGGTCAAAAACTAATTTAATAATTTCTAATCTTATCAAAACAAATACGTTTGTTTTATCCAAATCTACATTTTTGAAAACATTTGGCTTGAAATTTCAGATCTTCATACACCTTTCCAATTGAAATATAAGATGGACATGGGAAATCTCGGAAAAACTTGACTTCCCCCGCAGAAGTTTGAAGACAAAGTGGTCATCTGAAGGCACATTTCATATTTGCGCCATGGCAAATTCCATTCAGGGTTTTCAGTTGCCCTTGTTCCTGTAAAAGTAGAAGCATAGATTCAGCATCCAGTTTAATTATCTGAGGATTTATGCATCAGAGTTATAATGTTCAATACTGGCTGTTTATAGAAAGAGACATGTAAATCCCCAATTAGCACTTAAGTATATGGCCTCATTTTCTAAAGAACCAACTATTTATCCAGTGTCCATGTTTATTTAATGTTAGGCACTCAAGTGCAGTGTTCTAGCCTTATCACTTTGAATTTCATGATATCAGGAGAAACAGCCTACCATATTGTTTATGCTAAATATACATGGACATCACCCCAAGAATGATACTGTACACAAAAGAGAGAGAAAGATAGAAACAAACCCATCACTTAGTGGTTTTATGTGTTCGTGCTGCTTGGGCTGTCCCCTTGTTCCCGGCAGTGAAACACAGAATGCTGATACTCTGTCTTTGACTGCTGATTGCTTCTGATCACTGCAAGGAAAGCAGAAGTTACTACCAGCTTCATTCAGGCAATATGAAAAATGAATGGAAAGTTAAGACAGAATGGTTGATGGATGGCCATATGTATTTTTAGCAAACACAAGGTTGTGCAAAATACTGTAAACCTGAGGATTTGGGCAGAAAAAAGTAAAGGCAATCCTCTTCAGTCAAAGCTTTTATCTTGGAATTACATATCCTGTGGGCAAATCCCATTTTTAGATAATTCAGATTTGATTTAGCGTATTTTTGATATTGATGATTGCTGGTGTTATTATTTGCCATAAAAATCATGGTAATATCACCTTTATAGAACACCAGCCATGCAAGTAGCACATAAAAACATAATTAAAAAAAAAAATAATCCTTCCTCATATCGATGTTGTAAGGCTTAATTTCTCAATGCCTCCGACACTTGACTGAAAGATGCCACAGCTGACTACACCAAGCAGTTCTTACACACAACAGTCACAATCTGCTTTCTTTTCCCGTGGTTCTGATGAAATGGTCTGAATTTCTTCCTACAAAAAACAGAGAAGCTTTCTGCAGTTTCATCATTGCTTAGTAGTTAATATGCATCTAAAAATAGCAATGCTTACAGTAGTAAAAAATACTGCTGTAGTGTGAAAGCATAGAAAACTTACACAGTGCAATGCATATTAAGACAACTGTTTGTTGCAGCTGCCATCAACAGTTTTCCTGCAAGGGAAGAAGACAGAGGAAAAGCAAAAGGTGTTGGTGAAAGGGGAGTGTATCAGCAGGGGAAGACATGGGGCTTAATTTCAGAGAGTTGTCAATTCTTTCTGCTTTCTACCACAGCTATTGTGTGTGAGCACACTAACCATGCCATGCAGACAGTTAGGAGCAACCACCTATTACCATACCATTGTCTTTCAGCTCATTATGGCTTTATCTTTCAGCCGTAGTGTTGCTCCTTTGAAGGACTTTTCTTCAGGCTCCTGGGTAGACACTGGAACCAGCAGCTCTTAATTCAGGAATTGTGTCTCAGGGGCTGCTCCACGCTTGAGGACCACTTCTGAAAGCCCTAAAGCATTTTGTGCACTTCTTGCCTTCCTCCTAAGAAAGATAGCTGGTAAATTCAGTCCCATATTAAACTACGGACCTAGAAAGGTTTTGTTGTTTTGTTTTGATTCAGGGCATTGGTATGGCTAATCTGTCACGACTTCGAACATGCTGTGTATAAATGCTGTATAAAGCAGTAACATCAAAGACCTAGTATTCAGAGGCATTAAACAGAAAAAATCTTGCAAGGTCCTGGATTACTCTGCCAAAGGGCTGTTAATGAACATACGTATCTACACTCAATCCAGACTACCAGGGTAATGGAAAAGAGGAACACTGTACTACAGCGAATAGCAAGAGCTAAGAATGGCTTTGTTCCCCGAGACTCAAACACCATGCATGTACAAGTTCATTAAGCTTTGTTTGTGAGATGATGCAGGTGTCCCAGCCACAACACTCCCGCTGCTCAACCTAGAGAAGTTTGTTAAGTCTCTGACAAATGCATTTGCTTTTCTGCTTTTGCAAAGGAACTGAACTGGCAATACCAAATCACAGACACTTCTCAGGCAAACAGAGCAGCAGCTTGCTGAGGCAAGGCAGGTGTGACTGAGACCCTACTTCAGATTTAGCAACAAATGTTTCTTTAAACAAAGATAAAAATGTTTTTCTGATGATCTAGTACAGTGTGAGGAGGAAATATAAACATTTTCTTACAGTCATCTGTCAGGCAGGCATATTCTGTTCCTATGTGGGCTAATCACAGGTGTCTTTAGGATACAGTACTTGGAGAGGCCTTATGTTGGACACAACCTCTGCATCCCTTAGTGAAACAGTGACTCAGATTTGGGGGTTGATAAATCTTCCCTCTTTCTCCTGTACTCTGTGTGGGAGAAGTGGAGGGTGTGGAGGGAGTACAAAGATCTGAGCCCTTTGTAGTTGCCAGGACAGATATGGGATACTTCTGGGGAAGAGTAGACCACTTAAATGTCTGCAGTTTACAGATTATCTCCAAGGTATTCATGTTTATGTGGTGTCAGAGGTAAGTTTATCTCTCACAGAGAATGCAGATGAGAGAGCATCTTACACTGAAAAAACAAGGACAAGGAGAACTGAGCAAGGGAAGATTCAGGAGTGGGAAAAAAAAAAAAGAAAAAATTCTGTGAGAAAGGGGGAAGAGTGAGAAGGTTACTCAAGCCCAGGAATGTGCTATCTCTGACAGTTTGGTGTGTTGCCTTCAAAACAGCTTTCCTAATTGTTCTTTATACATATATATAAAATCTCAATCCCAGAAAAAGACATTTTTCTCTTGCAGGAAAGCTTCAGCATGAACTTCTGGTTCACCTCATGTCGTGTCATCTGTAAGCACTACAGCTGGGGAGAGTACCAATGGCTTCCTCTCCATTTGTGGTCAGGGTGATACTCCTGGAGGCCTTATGCCTTTGTAATGTCCTAGGTGCATTCATGACGTCCATAGCCTTGAATCAATGACATTCTAGGTTCTGCAAGTATAAAGAAGCTTGCTCATGATTCACACAATTGTGTTGATACCCCTTTGGCTGCTTTGAGGGGAGGGGGAAGGAGTAACCAAACAGAAAAATATTATAAACATTAAGGAGTTCATCTTGGGCCTAACAACACTTACAGGGAGGTGAGCTAGGGCTTTGCTTCAGGGCAACACATCCTAGCAGAACCCTGCTCTTGGTTATTAGAGAACTGACAACCAGTGCCATTTTACTATCTGGAGGCACATAGTGTCACAGGAGTCTGCCACAGGCTGACATTCTTGCTTGTGCTGGACTCTCCATGTCAGAAAACTCCCAAGGTTCAGAAAACTTTGTGAATTGTGCCAGTGTAGCTAGTCATGCCATCCAAGAGCATCCCATACTGACTGATCTTACGAATGAATGGCAAGTCTTCTAATTCATGTAAATTAGCATTGTCCTGGAAGACAAAGAGAAACAATAAAAATCAATATGGGTACTTTTCCTGGGAAGCACAAGATGATAAAACAACTTCATGTATGGTCTTTTGTGCAAAGTCTGATGCTCTGCAGGATGACATTGTGGATTTTCCCAACCATCTCATTTGCCCAATCTGCCTAGCCCCTTGCTAGCTAGCTGATGAAAGTCAATAAAGTGATGATGACTTCTCTACTGTTATGGGTTCCTGGAAGGGAATTTACTGGTGCTATAGGATGGAAGCTAGCTCCTTACAGAATATTCCAAGTCGTGCCCTACAAGTGTGAAAATTGTATATTTATTGCTGCTCATTTTAAGCATGTTATGTGTTGTGGTGCTACCAAGGGGTACTAAAATTTTAGGACTAAGTTGCTTCTTCCTTTAGACAAGGGGGAGAGGAGCTTGGCCACCACTGTGGTCAGACTTGAGATTCAAGAAAATATCCCAAGAAAACATTTCCTCTCTGTTCTTCAGATTTTCTAGCAATATTACCTCCATGATGTCTATACTTCTTTATGATGTCTATACCCTTTATGCAAGGACCTTGCTAGTAAAGCATCATGAACACATCTGAGGAGGATAAAGAGTAAAAGGGGGTATCAAAACCTGCAGTAAGCAGTGTCTAAAAGTCTGTTTTCCACATCGTTGTTTATTATAGAGCATACCGAAACATGATTTGGTGTCTGTGATGTAGACACTCTGTAGTGTAGAGCATCCTGTGGTGGATGTGCACTTAGGTTTTGAGGGATGGTTTGATGGTTACTATTCTTGGTAATATACCAAGTTGGAGATGACCAATCTGCTCCAGAAACTCCTAGGCTTGACCAGTTTGTGCACAAAGAATCTTTCTTTGATGTGGATCATGAAAGAGAGTAAATATATGCAGTAGAACCTGAACAGCAAATGGCCCTGTTTAAGAATATTGATTTTAGTGATTTAAATACTGCTGGAGCTGAAAATTTCAGGAGTTCATTTGGAAACATATAAGAATATCACACAGATGCCTTGGCATTTGTCCTAGCTATTCCTACTGATGTTTCTTGCTTTTGTCTCACGCTGGAGAAAGAAAGAAAGAAAGAAAGAAAGAAAGAAAGAAAGAAAGAAAGAAAGAAAGAAATTTAAAAAAAGAAAGAAGACTCTTTTGAAGTCAATGTCACAGACAAGTGAAATATAAAACATGAAAAGGCCAAATTTGCTAGGAGGTGCCAAGAACAAGGGCAAACAGTTGAAGATTTTATAGCTTCAGATCATAGTTTTGCTGAACATTGCATATACAGAACATTAAAAGAAGAATTAATAAGAGGCAGAATATTTTTTGGCAAAAGAGACAACCAGTTCATCAGCACAACTTACGCTTGGGCCCTGATCGCTTGCTAGCATCGGCTTGAGCAAAAGAGATGCTGACCTACATACTGGCAGCACAGAAGAGATTGCAGCATACCAGTGAAGAATAGTAACACAAACATGAAAAGAGCAGCTGCAAGCACTTTTAATATGAGAAGTAGTGCTCAGATAGTGAGGAAAAAAGCCAAGAAGTTTTAACAGGAGAGAAGATGGAAAGTTGGAGACATGGCAAAGAACCATGACACACAGGCCACAAAGTCCCTCTGAAGATTCCGAATGTAAGAGATGCTGCAAGGGACATGTTGTCAGAGCAGCTATTGTAGCAGGGAAATGATCACTAACCCATGCTTCTACTCGGCAACCTGAAAGGACATCACTTTTTTTTAGAAATGAACATTAAATAATAAAAATCTTGCATTTAAAACTGGAATCTTTGATAGCAGTGCCTACAGTTCCACTAAAAGATAAGAGTGATAGGGTTTGAGGTGAATATATGAGAAGATCAAACAAGGTATCAAATATGGCTTAGAATACCACAGAAATTATTTCCAGCCACTTCTCTGAGAGCCTCAGAAAAGGATGCAAGCTCTTCAACAGATGATTTTGTGGTGCTGTCTTATGTTGTGCCTATGAGAACATTCTCACTTGGCATCCATCTGGCATATTTTTAGCCCCTGGGCATCTAGAAATGAAGCTATGTTAAACTGTGACAAGTCATCCTTCAAAGACCCTTGACTTTCCCTTCTATCCTGCAAGTGCATAAACAAGTTCAGCAAAGGCCTTAATTCTTTCCCCAGGTTTGCATATTGAAAAGGAGTGATAACATATGGCTAGAAACATGAAAGTCATCTGACTCTCTCAAAACATGTCCTGTTGCCCTCCACTAACCAGACTGGCTTTTAAGGAGGCAAGTAAGTTTTGAATTAGTACGTGCCAGATTGCTGAGAAAGATTTTGTTTGTTCAGATGCAGTAGACTGATTTTTTTTTGCAATATATTTCACTACATTTTATCAATCAAATTTGTCTCAGGGCTGAAGACTCTCTTTATGAGCTGAAATGGAAACAAATTGGGCTGATCAGAATATGAGCAAAGATCAGAAATAGGCCTAACAGCAATGTAAACACACTGAAAAATTCAGTGTGAAAACTATTGCTGTGGGTTTATAGTCTGTATACATAGGTATATTCCATACATTTATCACCTACTTGTATGCCTTTGGTTAGTGTTGGGTTTAATAGTATGATTTGGGAAAAGAATCAATTAATAGCTTCATTTATTACTTTGACTGTCATTAATCACCAGTGATACTAATACTGGATCCACTTGTGACACTTGGCAGAATGCATCCTAGAAATTAAAGTATTTTATATTGTTGTTGGGGTTGGCAATGCTTTTTCAGAATGTTCTCTTATAACTTTAGAAGATTCTCAAACAATTAACTCTAAACATGTCAAAGGAATACAAAATGTACTATTCCCAAGGTTAGACAATGATAACAACAACAGCAACAACTAAAAAAGGGGGTGGAATTTGAAGGGATTTTGTTTGTAAATGAGTGTATTTCCTAGGAAGTTAACGCTGACACATTATTTATTCATAATATTTTCTAACTGGATGACATTAGTTTTATAATGAGCTTTCTGATTTTCCCTCCAAGGTTCATTTTTTAATATGCCTATTCGATTCTGTTTGTTTTCCCGTTCTGACCCTTCCTACCCAGCATAACAAGACTCTGATGGTTTGCATGGTGGTAAACCTGCTAAGCTGCAATGCAAGATTTTAATGCTGTAGAAGCTCTTTGAGGCAACAGACAATTTGTCAAAGTTAAAGAGCACTGTAATGTGAATCTCACTATGTGATTGTTCTATTTTAAACATAATTGGTACTCAGCAGGTCTTTTCCACAGAATTTTCCATTTCTAATTCTGCTAGTGGGAACATGCTATATAGAAACTCTCTGAAAATTGAAATAAACTGTTAAGGGTGTTGAAAAATATTTCAGTATAACTAACAAATTTTCAAGATGATAATAGCATTTATTATTTGTGTTACAGCACTGCCTACAGTTCCTGGCACAGTTTGGGGTGGCACTGCATGAAAACATCTTCAAGGACAACCTAAAAAGTTTGTTCTCTCAAAAAACTTGTGGTCTAAAACATGGGCAAAAATGATAGAAAATAAATGCTTTCTCTTTTTTACTTATGGGATTTCAAAGCAAGCAAAGAAAAAAAGAAAAATATATTTTAAAATACCGCACATGAGGTGACTTGCATGTATGTGTTTAAAATCAAATATAAGGAGTAGTTGCAAGTTAAACAGTGGAAGGTTTGACTTTTCTTTGCTTCTGATTTCTTTCCCCAGCCTCACAAGCAGAGGGTTGCACTCCCTGAAGATCCAGTGACATCTTTGTGTTTCACTGCTCCTGAATTAGTTTATGTTAAGAGAACATGATTTACCTTAAAAACTTCTGTGTGGGTTTATAAAACTCATCATTCTGACAAGACAAGCAGAGGAAGTATTGTACATGTAGTTTTGCTGCTGTAAGGTAGTGGTAACCTTCATGGAGAGAGCTGATGAGCAGTTCAAGGTTGGCTGAGAGAAATACCTTTTTCTAGTTATCTGTAGCCAAAACAGCATGTCTTGCCCATGCCTAACATCCATGAACGTGGGATGACCCCAAAGCAAGCAGGAGCTAACGGAGGTAGTCAGGAAATGGGAAGCCAGGATGACGTTCCATGCGTCCAAGTATAAAAGACTCTTGAATAGAGTTAAAAAACATTAATGTGTTTTCAAGTAAGGTAGTGAGATGAAAACAAATAATAGTGAAGACAAAGACTGCAAACAACAGAGAAGAGTTTGAGAAGGGTCATTAACAACAAAACCCTTGCTGCAAGCACCAGAGACTGAGTGGAATACACATGAGCTGCAGATCTGGTATGCAGAGTATGACCTGGAGTTCAAGTCCTGATTTGAGATTCCTTCCACTTCCTTGGATACAGGACAATGGGTATGATTTTTCCATTCAAGATGGATGCCAGCATTGCTCTGGAAGCCAAATTCTGTCTCCAAAGCAGGGAAGTATCTGTATTTAGTTCTTCGAGGAATAACTGTACTTGTCAGTGACTTAGAAGTTTGCACCCCTTTTTAGCCTACCGAGTCCAGTTTTGCAATACCCTTTGCATTTTCCTGCCTCTCTGTGTGTCACTGCTCCTCCATTTAAAGATAAACATATAATGTCTTTGCTTTTCCTTTTGTGAAATACTTTTTATGAGAAAAGTCTTGTCCCTCCCCCTTCTTCACTCCTTTCTTCCCTATGAGTTTACTCACTGATTCTCTGTATTTTTTAATCCAGATATTTCAAGCTGCAGATCGGGAGTTCTTGAAAGCAAGCTTCTTGAGTGATGATTTACCACAGCATGAAAAACTTTGCTGAGGTATTTGATACCCAGATACAATCTCCAGAGTGAGCAGCCTCTCCAGAGTGAGCAGCCAGTCCACTGGAGTGCTTTTAAAACGTGTGAATGAAGCACATTCTCAAGAGTGGTAGCACTTTGCAAATCTTGCTGCTCTAAATCTCTCAAGATGAATGCTTCAAAGTCAGAGGTATATGCAGTCAAGAGCCATTGCTGAAAAGCTTCTCAACATTACAGTGTCCTTCACTGGGTCCCTAGATCAGCTGTTGTTATTTAACTAGTCAGAAGGAAGGAAAATTAGTCAGGAATAATCTAAAGGAAAATGTAAGAAAGAGGGGTAACAAGCATAAACAGTTGTCCAGTTCGTCTTCCTCCCAGAATGGATGTACGTAAGATGAATAGCAAAGATACCCAGAGAAGAACCACAAACTCCTCTCTTTTACAGCTCTTCCAGGAAAGAAATAAGGAAGCTCTTTTTCATCCCTGTCACTTGGCTCTTTAACATTCTAGTCCTGGCAGCACTTACAAATTTATTCATAGCCTAGAATATATTGTCCAGAATTCAAACTCAGTGAATGATTTACTTGAAAACCTCTATTTAACAATTTTTTTCAAACCCAAAATAATTCTTAAGGCTTTCATTAAATAGAACTCCGATTAAATTAAAAAAGGAATCTCATTTCCCTTGTATGAAATGTGGTGGCATCTGGAAAGTGTAACCAGGCATTGCTTCGTGTCAATATTTTCCCTGTACATTCAGAGCATCAGTGGGAAGAAAGTAAATACAATCAGGAGACCTCACAATATTTTATGGATACAGAATTAAATTTCAACAGAAAAGTAGTAATCAAACTTGGATTTCAACTGAGTATTATGCATCATAGCAATCTGATAATTGCAATATTATTTTAGGAAATTAATGTACTTTCACCTTAACAAAAATTTTTGTGATGCTTTGCAAAGTACTGTGATTTCCCCTTTGTATTCTCCATTCTTTGCAATATTTTTTTAGAAATGGAAAAATACTACTAACAGGGTTTCTGAAATCAAATGCAGACAATAGCCTTGTAGGATACTGAGGGATATGCTATGGGCATCTACTATGGGTGAATAATCATTAAAATTAGTTCCTGGGTATAATTAGGCTAAAAGGTTGATTGACTTGTGAAAGTGGACTGCATATCTTGTCTTTAGCCCAGGACTGGTTCATAGTCTGAGCACCACTTTCTGGCCAGACTGATACTGCAGAGTTGGTCCTCCCTAATATATTTTCCCATACAGTGTGTTATTCAAACTTGTATCTCTTTACCAGTGTTTTGGGTCAAATCCAAATGATTTTTTTCCCCTTCCTTTCTTTCCCTGCTGAAATTAAAAACTAAATCAGGCAAATAATAACTTCAATTTAACAAAATTACTTGTCTTCCCCTCAGTGAAATGTTTAATTGTGTTTTAGATTTCCTTTGTTCCCTCTTTTTACTATTTTGCCTGTGAACTTTCAGACTTACTCATGAGACTATTACATTTGGGATACCTGAGGAAAAAACATTTCACAAATTCATTTGTTTTGATTTTCTTAGTCACAGTCATTCACTAAGGTATCTAGCTGTGCTCAAATTGCATTTGTCCAGATCTAGTGTCTAGCCCATTGTCTACTCTAGTTTATGATGACTCAAGATAAAGAATTTCCAGTTGAGCCATTGGTATCTGTCATATCAAAAACCAAAGGCACATAAAATGAGAGTGGTTGAAGAAATGAGCTGAAGAGAAGCCCTCCAGCTGAACCTTGCTGATTTTAGTGACATTCAGGTTGTCCCAGTTGGTCGTCTACACAACGTTTTTCCAAGGGTTTCACAACGTAATCTTCTGGCAGTCTCATGGCTGGATCTGCATGCACCAAACATGGGGTATGCACAGACACTGAGATCCCACCAATCCTGGGAGATGAGTTGTGATGCCAATGCATCCATGGATGGTTTGGATGAGGATGCACTTTGTGAAGTACTGAGAAAGGGAGCTGGCTCCTGGTCACTTTTTAATAAAGCCTGATCCTAGTGGTTACCTTTCCAAATGACAACATGGTACCTATCGGGGGAATGGGTATGTATGAAATAATGAAATGTTCTGGGGTGCCACATACATGCTCCTGACTCTCATGGTTTTTTTCCCAACAGCTTCTTGTCATACACAAGTGTGCTCTGAGACAATGGAATTGTCTGCCACATCTTTACCCAGATCTGCAGGTGCCCGACTATATATGACCTATGGGGAGGAAGAGAAGGACTGTGGCTGAGCATCCTAAGCCCATGTTGAGGTGACTAATAAAAAATGTTGATTTAGATCAGTAGGAAGAAACTATATGTATTGCATAACAGGGGAGAAAGGTTGGTCCTACAAGAGAGGATTAGACCTGGAGCTAGGGACAAGATGAGGTCCATTCCTGCAGGAATACCACATTTTCCAGAGACTTCTGATACAACACTGACAGCCTCTCTACTTGGGTTCTTTCCAATATAACATGCAGACACAACATATTTAACTTCATAAATCCCATATATTTTGGATATAAAGCCAGTTTCAAAAGTTTCAATTTATTAATAATGTTAAAATCTCCTAAAATCTTTAGACATAAGTTATCCTCTTAGTGTTGTGAAGAATTACTGGGTTTGATGCCTACAAATCTGCAAGATATTTAATCCAACCCTTAAAGAGTGGGAAAAGAAAGCAAAATATCTTTTTTTCTCAAAACCCATGAGCCTATTTGTCTATTTGCAACAGTTAGGTTAAAAATATCCAGCCTTTTCACACAGTATGTACCCAGTGGAAAACCTTCCATTCAGTACACTTTCAGAGACAAGTCCTTTCATTTGACCCTTTTCTTCTCTGAGGTTGTCCCTAGTCCCTTCATTTTCTCTGTCCAGACTTCCACAGTTGTCCCTTAGGCACAACTCTATGGGATATTTGTTTTCCAGTCACTAGCTGCTGACACTAATGCAGGGAAAGTGAATTCATTAAGCACAAACAGTGGTACACAGAAGTCATGCTTAGGAATGAATTGCAGCACCTGGATGTGAGAAGACAAAATGCTAGACTCAGCCAAAAACCAGAGTGAGAAGGTGACAGCAGGGACAATGCCAAGAAAGATGTCCAGGCCACACAGGTGTCAAAGAGTAACAAACAAAGTGTGAGAAACACCCAAACTCTTCAGGTCATTGCAGGGATATTTGAGGCCTTTGAGAAGTAGAGCTGGGCAAGACCAACAGCAGTGCCAATAGGTAGCCATGTAAGGCCAAGATTACCCAGGTAAATGAGTCAAGAATACTAATTTTGGGTATAGATGTGGCCAAACTGGCATCAAGGGGGGAAAGGGTTTCGGAAGCAGGTTGTGTAACTGAGGCTGGAATCTGGGAAGAGAGGTACAAGCAAAAAAACTGGGTCCAAGAACCAGGAAGGGTTATGTTGGAAGGGGCTCTGAGCAAGCTGATCATCTTCATATATCCCTGCTTGTTGCAGGGATTGTTAAACTAGGTGACCTTTAAAGGTCTATTCCAACTCAAATGATTTTATGATTCTATGAAAGGGATGAAAAGATGTGAAAATCCCATGATGGACACCACTTGAGGGATGTGCCAAGCAGCACGCTATTTGCTGATGATGGCTGGAACAGCATAGCTATGCAAACCTGCTGTCCTGATCATGCTGTGAGGGTTGGGTTTCAGCTGGGGTGAGACCAGGTGGCTACTTTCCTTGGCTGATAAGAAGACAGACAAACATAGACCAAGGGGGACAGACATGTATAGACCAATAGAGCATCTTGGTATCACTGTGTTGGTCTTTGTTTCAGGCTTCATGACATTGGCATATGCCTGCCATTTCGTAACACCTTCTCTTCACAATTCCCCCTCACAGCAATGAAATTGTCTCTTCTTTTGTGACCAAATGTATCTCACTTAAACTTGATGAATGCTTTTTTATCTTTACCAAAAGGTTGGTAATTCCTTCTCCTTTTTCTTTGCCCACCTTGCCTCGTAGCAGATATTTCTGAATGTATAAGAAGCTACCTGCAGGGATCAGGTTATCTTTGTTTTCAATGGAATAAAGAGGTAAAGATACAAACAACCCTGTCATTACAGTGTATTAAATACTGACACAAAGCTTGAGGTTTGAGTAGAGGAAGCTCAGTCCTCAAACACTACTGAAGTACTGTAAATCTTTTATTACAGATACAGAAAAAAAAGATATTAATTCCATTTATGCTTTATGTAGCTCTTTTATTCAGTGCTCATTTCTTACCTTGAGCTCAAGGAAGTTTTTGTAAGAAAAAATGCCCTCATTTGACAGTCTTTTTGACAGCACTAAGAGTAGAAATTACTTTGGACTTTTTTGAGAAAAGTCCAAAGGCTAACTGAAATGGGCTGATTTTGCTGTAATATCCTCCTTCCTTCAAGACAAAAGGTGGCAAACATAGACAAAAGGTCAGTGAATAAGATAGTCATGACGTAAGGCAGCTTTCTTCTCTCATGCTGTTCCTTTGTAATTTTGCTGTTAGAGAAAAATGGCTTTGCACCCCATTTTACTTGTACCTCTTGCTAATGTTAAGTGTTGAACTGCTTAGCCACTGCTTTTAGCCAACAGAAAACATCTAGAGAGAGCAGGAGACAAAAAGAAGAAATAAAGTGAGAAAAAAGGATCACAGCAATATACAGGTAGGAGAGAGTTTAGATGGTCAACTAATCCATCCAACTGTCCTGAGGCCACTCAAATACTCTTAGGCCATCTTTTACTAGATACTGAGCAACCAGTAACTGTTATGCTTTTATTTTGCTCAGATTTTCAATGTTTAGCTTGTATTTTTCCAGACTGAATCTCACTTTAATTCCTATTTGTCCATTTTCGTAATGACCTGAAAATCTGCTAGAATACTTCTTACATTAGCCATATATAATTATAATTAAGGCTATATAAGCTCCACTTCAGACTCTTTTACACATGTGATTAATGTGTTTCCTACCTACACTGTCATGTAGTTAAAGATCATAGAATCATAGAATCATAGAATAGATTGGGTTGGAAAAGACCTCCAAGATCATCGAGTCCAACCCCTGATCCAACTCCAATTACTATATCATGGCACTAAGGGCCATGTCCAATCTCTTTTTAAAAACCTCCAGGGATGGTGAATCCACCACCTCTCTGGGCAGGCCGTTCCAATGCCTGATTACCCTCTCTGTAAAGAATTTCTTCCTAACATCTAACCTAAACTTCCCCTGGCAGAGCTTAAGCCCATGTCCCCTTGTCCTGTTGCTGGTTGCCTGGGAGAAGAGGCCAACCCCCACCTGGCTATAACTTCCCTTCAGGTAGTTGAAGAGAGTGATGAGGTCACCTCCAAGCCTTCTCTTCTCCAGACTAAACAACCCCAGCTCCCTCAGCCTCTCATTACACTAAACAGAACATCCACTGTTGGAGCACTCTAGGCATGTGGGCTACATCCCTTACAGTTTACTGTTATGGTTTGGTTTGGGTCTTTTTGTTCCTTTTCCCTTCCTATGACAAAGATAATAAGGAACTTACAGTGTATGAACACCAAGGATAGGTTGAAGTATTTAGTGTATACTACTGAATGTGCTGCAAGTATATTTAGATGCTCAGGCATTCCATATCTTGGGTAGCCATGGTCATCATAGAATCACAAAATTACAGTGTAAGTCAGGTTGGAAGGAAGCTCAGGAGGTGTCTGGTTCAACTTCTTGCTCACAGCAGGGTAAGTTTGAGGTCAAGGACAGAGAGCTCTGGAGTGCTGTCAGGGCTCAAGGCTGTTGTGTGAGCTTTCTCCAAACTTTTACTGCCTGTGGGTTTAGAGAAGTAGTGATTTTGAAAACTCTGATCATATGTAAAATAAACTTTCAGCACAAAAATGATCTTTGAGGGTGTGGGCTACAGACTTCTACCCATGTCCCATTCAAAATACTGTTCCTTCAGCTCTTGTCTTCCATACGTACATTCCAAATCATACTTGGGTCATCACCAATGTTTCTGTAGGGGTTTTTTTTTGGTAGGGTGTGTGTTAGTGGAGTAGGTTCCTTGAGTCTTGTAAAGCTAGACTTTAATATCCAGATCCTTAATGCTCTGTTACATTTCAGATGAGTTGCCCTAGCTAAATACACCTTTTGTGTATTTGTCATTATGTGTTTCAGAGAGTAATTTTTTTATTTTGCTCTCTTATATTCATTAACTAGAGTACACAGTCATGACTGGTATCTTCTTGAAATAAAAATGACTTAAAGGAATTTGTATCAACTCTAACAACAATTATTCAAACCCTCACTTTTAAATGTAGTATAAAATTAAATTTTATTTAATTACTTATAGAAGTAAATAAAGTTTAATAAAAATTAAATAAAAAAAGTTGGTTTTGACCAACCTGATAGCCTTCTACAAGGACATGAGTTGCTCAGTGGATGAGGAGAGAGACATGGATGTTGTTTGTTTTTACTTTAGCAAGACTTTTGACACTCTCTCCCATAACATCCTCATTGACAAATTGATGAAGCATTGTCTAGATAAATGAACAATGAAGGGCACTGAAGACCAGCTGAACTGCTAGGCTCAGAGAGTTGCAATTGGCAGTATTAAGTCCAGTTGGAAGCCAGTAACTAGCTCTGTACCCCAGGGACTGATACTGGGGCCAACATTGTTTAATATCTTCAGCAATGACCTGTATGTACAATGCGACAAAGCACAATCTTGGCAAATGTGCAGACAACACAGAACTGGAAGGGTTGATTGATAGACCAGATGGTTGGAACAAGTCAAGGAAGGTGATTCTTCCTTTGTACTCAGGACTACTGAAACACATCTGGAGTGCTGGGTTAAAGTGCTGGGCTCCCCACTGCAAGAGAGACCTGGACATACTAATGCAAGCTCAGCAAAACACCACAAAAATGTTTTCTCAGTGGCGCCCAGAGAGAAATCAAGAGGCAATGGGCACAAACTGAAATATAAGAAATTCCATTTACACTTGAAATACAAGAAATTCCATTTACACTTTTTTTTTTTTCTTGGGAGGGTGGTTGAATACATGAACAGGTTTCCCAGAGAGATGGTGGAGCCTTCATCTTTGGAGATACTCAAAACTTGGATGGACAATCTCCTGAGCAACATGCTCTAGATGGCTCTACTGTGAGCAGAGGCACTGGACTAAGCATGCTCCATAGGACCCTTCCAACCTCAACAGTTCTCTGATTTTATAAATGTATGTGTATGTATGTGTGCCTATGTACATACGGCATTTTATGACAACCATTTTATTTTATAGCAATTCAAATTATTCTGTTCAATGGGCATTATTGTGCTTGTATAAAAACTGTACTTTAGCTGCCATTTGTTTCTTTTGGTTCCATCCAGTTCTAGGCATAACCTGGTGGGGAAGAGTCTCCTCAACATAAAAAAGGGTTTCTCATAAAGTGATGGAGAAATATCAGTAAAATTCTTGTGAATACTATACCAAATATCTGCCGTTGAGGCCTGTGGGAACAGTAGCTCTTTTAAATTAGCCTATACCAGTTACTAGAGTAACACTGAACAGAGAAGAGAAATGCTGGACAAAACTCAATTTACATCTGCTGATCTTCAGGTGGACCAGTAACTGTTTGGCCCAAAACTCTCTTGTGAAGTAGCATTTCCAGAATGATGAGTTATAATGTCACACTTAAGATTGGTAAGGAGTGAATTAATTTCAATATTTGATAATGGAACAGTCATGGACTTCACTGAAAATTGGTGGCTTAGAATAGCTGTAATGCTCCCATCAGCACATCCTGGCACAGTTGTTTCTGCAAGAGAGGAAAATGCCTGCCCCCTCCCCAGGTCTTCAGCAGCTACAGCTGGGTGTGGAGACAAGTTGTAAGAGAAGGGTGCCTGGAGGTCTTTCCATTCTTACACTGGATCAGTCAGAAAGAGGACTCTGCTGCCTGAGCCCCAAGGAATCACTAATCCTCACAGTCCTGAAAACTCTGCCCATTTCACAAGCGCTTGTGCCAGGCAGGAGATAGCATGAATGGCAATGCAGACAGTGGGCTATCCAGTGCTGCACAGTCCCAGTAGGAATATTATGAAGGTATGGAAAAAGCAGGACATTACAAAGCATGGAAATTCCCAAATTTATAACGTGCAGCTTTATTTCACTCCTATTCTGTACAGCCAACGTGAGACTTCATCTGATCACATACTTTTTTTGCTGCAGGGACCTGGCCTCATTCAGTAGATACAAATTATGTATGTAATTTATTATATTGCATTGTCTGAAGCTCCTCAAAAATTAAAATCACATTGTGTCTTGATCTCAGTAATACCTTCATCACTGTCACTCCAAAAAGTCTAGTGGGACCAAATGCACTCAGATTTTTCAGAGGTTTTTGTGGATTTGGCAGAAGATGTAATTCTGTATGTGTCTCAGGTGGAACCCAGTCTTCATGGCTTGGAGGTGAATCTCCAATCTTATCTCAGACATACTTTTGAGAGCCAGGTGTTCTTCTTCACTGAAACACACAGATAAATCTGGTGGGACCACACATGGCCAATCACTGTGGCTCTTGCCAGCTGTTCAGTGTAGCCATCCTTCTCCTCCCTTTCAGGTCCTTCCCTGGTCTGTGCTGTGGCTCATCCCACATTAAAACTTGCTCACTTGGCACTGACTGCCAAACCATATCCATACAATATAAACTGGGCCAGGCTGCTTTCCACTGCAGTGCCACAAAAGTTTACAACGGTAGTAGGGACTTTGACATTGTGTTAAATAATAGAACTTTAGAAACAGAGGAAAAAAGGGAGCAAAGAGAAGGGATAATGGCTTGGGTGTGAAGAAAACTTAGACTGAGGATGCTTGAAACTTTTTCCATTAACAGATTGCATTGCCCTCCTTATGTCATGATGTAAACAGTTGTTTGCTAAAACAAATACTAAGTATTGATAATTCATATGGAAGATCCAGGCTTTGACTCAGTCACACACTACTGTGTTCATTTCTTTGTCTTTAGGTTTATTGCTGTGAATACAGTTTGCAAAATTAGGGCTGAAAACCTCTGTCTGCAACCCTGTCTGTCATTTCCTTGCCCCACCCCAGGGCCAACCACCTGTGTCCAAGGTCTCAAAGTCCAGCTCTGACACAGCCCTCATGGATGCATAACTGCAGCGCAGGCTACTGCATGTATTGCACAGTCATCAGGAAAAGCCATAAGATAGACCAGAGCCAGGAAAAGACACGAAGGTGCCACCACAGACAGTTGAGATGACATCACTACCAGCTCAAGGGTTCTTGAGAATAACCCAGTTGTGGCAAGAGTAAAAAAGGAAGGTAAAATAGGGAGACTCAAGCACCATCAAGGATGAGACCTGAGGTTGCAGACACCAACTCTTCTCCCTCTGAGATGGTATGTGTGCAGCCAGCAAAGGTGCCGAGGTGCCATATGGAGGTGGTGATCTCCCTGTACTCAGCTGGGTAGTTTGTTAAGCCCCAGCTATCTTGTGTGTGGGTGTGCTTTGATCCCTTATCTGTTTATATCCTCCTCTCAGAATCTCTTTCACAGAGATAAAGATGCCCTATGGAGAGGGATGGAAAGAGGAGGAGGGCAGGTGTTTTTGCTGCTATTTGTCCCCTTTTCTTTCAAATCAATGTACTTGCAAAGTTTTTAAAAATCAGGAAGCTGATTTATTCTAATGTCTAATCTCCTGTGAGCAGGACCATATGTTTAACACAATGTCAAGACAGAAATGGATGACAATGCATACCCATTCCTGCCTTTCTGTCCAAGAGCAGGACAGCGAAGCCCAAGTTGTCACTCAGTTAATGTGCTGATGTGCTCTCATTGATGTGACTGCACTGCCATAAGATCAGTCATTCTGGAGAGAGTATTTCCAAAGGGACATCAAAGGACTGTGGCAGAGATATTGCTGGCAGTAGCTCTGTCTCTTGGGGGAGGAACTCAAGCACAGAGGAAAGAGAGAGGGATATGTCTGGGCAGTTTTCAGTATTTCATGTTTGGCTTGATGCCCTGAAGTGGACAGAATAAAAGAATTCAGAACATTTCAATTTATGGGTCAAACAAAAGGTTCCTTTAATTAAAATTTAGGAGCCAATTTCAACAAGCAGTATTTGGAAGGCAGCCCAGAAGAAGGAAGACATTATGCTATGACAAAATAAACTTCAGAATGTCAAAATCCATTGGTAAAATCAATCTAAAATAAAGTGAGGAACAAAGCAGGGAGCAATGAAGATATGCTGAATGCAAAAGATTTAATCTCAAGAGAAGCATATGAAATTGCACAGGTAGAGCAACAAGTCAGATCTTCAGCTGCTCTGGGCCAGCAACAAGTCAGTTCTTCAGCTGCTCTGGGCCAGCTAAGGGAGACAGAAGCAAGCCCTGTCTTTGGAGACTCTCTCATCCATAGCAAAAATTAGGCCAGCCCTTAGTACATTTTTCCTGATATATATACTATACTATGCAGTATATATACATATATACTGTTTGTATACTGTTTGTATTCACCTCTCTGGGAAGGGATGCATACTTCACAGCAGAAAAGGAACCCAGAACAAGGTTGTTTCAGGCAGATTTCCCCCTCTTGTAAAACGTATGGGGTAGAGTAAGGGGTGAGGGTTCTGTCAGCACCTGTGACACAGGGCTGCTCAAGATTTTTTTGTCTGTGCTGTTTTGTGCTCCCAACATAACTATAAATAAAAGAAACAGAAGTGCCAGGATTTAGGAACAGATCAAAGGAAAATAATCAATGTTTGTATGTAGCAACATTTTGTTAGCTGTGTGAAAGTTTATGGGTAACTGAAACTCCCTTGGGCAGTTTCCATCTTTTTTTTCTCCATCACTGTCCTTCCTTTTTCTGTGCTCTGCTAAATACTGTCTTGTCCAGACACATGAATAATCAGGAGGAGGACTGGGCTATGTGGAAAGCAGTTTGGCATATCAGTGTCATTTGACAGACTGACTCTTACGAATACAATGCATTTTGCACCAGTAATAACTGGAAAGATAAAACTTGAATACCTGGGGAAGGGCATGAACAGCTTCTCAGTGAGGGAGTTGTCTTTCAGATGAGGTTTATCTGTAGGTTGATGTGAGGTGACATTTCACTCAGTAACGTGTTGCCTCTGGGTACATGGTATTGGATTCCAGTGCTCCCAGTTTCTTACCTGTAATGAAACAGGAACTTAGAAAGAGGGAATAGTTTTTTTGCCTCTGCTGAAGTATATTTACTAACAGACCTGTACCAAAAAAAAAGAAAAGAAAAAAACAATCAGTTTCTGTTCTAGAGGGAAGCAGGCAATTTATGACTTCTCTGCTTGTTTTAATCAAGACACAGTATCTTGTCCCAACCAAATCCTTTTGTATTATACTATGATGAATTTTGCCATAACTCTGATGTATGGCTCACACAGAGCTGAAGGTCAGAGAGTAACTTCTGCTCACAGCCTTCTGTATATTTTAACCTGATTCTTACCCATGAGCTACTCATAGATTTCAGAGACTAAGGGCAGATGGAGCCGTTATAATTATCTAGTCTGACCTCCTTCATGACACACTGAATGCCACCTAATAATTCCTGCATCCAGCCCTTCATGTCTTGTTGAGCTAAGCACATTTTTTAACAAAGAAGTTCACTTCAGCCTGTACATAAAAGTGTCAGAAATGAGAGGGGTTCACTGAATCTCTTAGGAAGCTGTTCAGATGGTTAATGACATCTCTGCTAAATGCAGGCACAAATCCTAACTGGGACAGCAGCATCTTCCTACTGTGTTTGCTCAGAGGTGGTCAGCCAGTTACAAAAGATTTGGTCCAGTGTGGGAGGAATTATGTGTGCACGAAGCCAGAGGAGGTAGTGTGGATAAATGAAACCTAAGCAGTGGATGATGTTCCCCTTTTGTGACAGTGTTTAAATTTAAGACCTCAAAAGATCAAGAGAAAGTTAAATGATCATTCTCACAGATTAGTTATCATCCTGTACAGCATGTAGTTCATTTTACCCTAGATATTTGAGCATGGGATTAATTTACTTAAACAGTAGCGACTAGTGTCATTTGTGATGCTCTAGTGTATCCAGGATGTCTGCACAGGACAGGCAAATAAGATACAGGACATCAGAGAGGCCTTGTTCTCAGGTGTAGCAACTCAGAAGGGTGCTCCCTAGTGCTTAAGAAGATATATCGTTTCTTTCTATGGGATGACTGAATCATTCTCTGGTCTCTGCTATTGACTAGATAATGGTGCACATGTAGTTATCTAAATTTGAGTGTCTATTGAACAGCATACCTAGTATGAATTCAGTTCAGGATTAGGAGTACTCAATGTCTAGCACTAACAGAACTAAGAATTTCTGGGTATTTCAGGGCTTTAGAGAAATTCAGTGTTACTAAATAAGGCACTTTCAGACTCTATCTCACCAGACTTCAGGTATCTCCATCTGAACTAGATACCTGATGTCCACTTTATAGTCAGTGAAGACTCTCTGGAAAAACTTATGGTTAGATTTCTCCATGAAGAACTATTTCTTCAAAGACCACAGAAAGAAGTCACTGCGATTACCTGAAGTGGAGATTTCTACACTACACCTCTGTATGATCAGATTAATTCCATCCTCTGTGGTCCCAGAATGACACACCAACTAAGGGGACTTATTTGTAACTTTTTATTTTACATAGAGAGATGCAGTTAGGCTTTCAGTAAGCAACCCATCACAAGTGGGGTCCCCCAGCAATTGATACTGGGCCCATTGCTGTTTAGTATCTTCATAAGTTATATGGATGATGGGATCAAGTATACCCAAGTTTGCTGATGATACCAAACTGAGTGGAGAAGTGAACACTTTGGAAGCAAGAGCCACCCTGCAGGAAGACCTGGATAGGCTGGAAGAGTGGGCTAGCAAGAAACTGATGAAGCTCAGCAAGGCCAAGTGTAAGGTCTTGCACTTGTGAAAACATAATCCAGGAATGCAGCACAGTCTGGGATCTACTTGTCTGGAGAGCAGCTCTGTGGAAAGGGACCTGGGCATCCTGGTGGACAACAAGCTCAACATGAGTGAACACTGTGCTGCAACAGCAAAGCAAGCCAACAGGATTCTGGGCTGCATCAATAAGCATATCACCATTAGAGATAAAGAAGTTATTATTCCACTCTACTCAACATTGGCCAGACCACACCTGGAATACTGTGTTCATTTTGGTTCCCACTATACAAAAAATATGTGGTCAGGCTCAAGAGGGTCCAAAGAAGGGCCACAAAGATGATCAAAGAAATGGGATGCCTGCCATATGAGAAAAGGCTGAGAAAACTGTGTTTGTTCAGTCTCCAGAAAAGAAGGCTTAGGGGAGACTTCACTACCATGTTCCAGTATTTACAGTGTGGCTACAAAGAAAAATGAGACTCTCTTTTTATGAGGGGTCATGTAGAAAAGACAAGGGGTAATGGGTACAAGTTACTGATCTGAGCAAAGCCTTTGACACTGTGCCGCATGACATCCTGGTCTCCAAGCTGATAAAATATGGGTTTGATGGAACAACAATTCAGTGGATAAAGAACTGGCTTGACAGCTGCACCCAAAGAGTGTCTGTCAATGGGTCTGTGTCCAAGTGGAGGACAGTGACAAGTGGAGTCCCTCAAGGCCCAGTACCGGGTCCGGTCTTGTTTAACATCTTCATCAGAAACATGGACATTGAGTGCACCCTTAGCAAATTTGCCGACGACACCAAGCTGTGTAGGGCAACTAACACAACGGAGGGAAAGGATGCCATCCAGAGGCACCTTGACAGGCTGGAGAGGTGCATCCATGACAACCTCAGGAAGTTCAATAAGACCATGTGCAAGGTCCTCCATCTGGGTCAGGGCAATCCCAAGCACCAATATAGGCTGGGCAGTGAGTGGCTCGAGAGCAACCCCAAATAAAAAGACTGGGGAGTACTGGTGGACAGGAAGATCAACATGAGCCATCAGTGTGCACTTGCAGCCCAGAAAGCCAATTGTATCCTGGGCTGCATCAAGAGAAGCGTGACCATCAGGTTGAGGGAGGTGATTCTCCCCCTCTGCTCCACTCTCGTGAGACCCCACCTGGAGTACTGCATCCAGTTCTGGAACCCTTGTTACAAAAAAGATATGGACATGCTGGAACATGTCCAGAGAAGGGCCACAAGGGTGATCAGAGGGCTGGAGCACCTCTCCTATGAAGATAGACTGAGAGAGTTGGGGTTGTTCAGTCTGGAGAAAAGAAGGCTCCAGGGAGACCTTTCAGTATATTAAGGGGGCCGACAAGAAAGCTGGTGAGGGACTTTTTAGGATGTCAGGTAATTGTAGGACTAGAAGGAATGAATTAAAACTGGAAGTGGGATGTTAGGAAGAATTTCTTCTCCATGAGGGTGGTGAGACACTGGAACGGGTTGCCCAGAGAGGTGGTAAAAGCCCCATCTCTGGAAGTTTTTAAGGCCAGGCTGGATGGCGCTCTGATCAACCTGATCTAGTGGGAGATATCCTTCCCATGACAGGGGGGCTGGAACTAGATGGTCTTTAAGATCCCCTTCAACCCTGACAATTCTATGATTCTACTCCTGGGGAGATTCTGAATAGACACAAGAGGAAAATCTTTCACAATGAGAACAATCATTGGAATAATCTCCCCAGGGAAGTGGTGATGTTCCCAACATTGGACAGTTTTAAGACTTATCTGGACAGGGTGCTGGTCCACTTTGTCTAGACCATGATTTTGATAAGGAAGGTTGGACCAGGTGATTCTTGAGCTCCCTTTCAACCTTGTGTTCTATGATTCTATAATTGCCCACCCCCATGCCATTCCTATGTACCACAGAGTACTACAGCATGTTGCAGTGAACATTTTTCAACCATAACACCACAATCAGAGTTGTATGAAATGCAACTTTTCGTCATTTTATTTAATTCTGTGCAAAACTTTGTGTATTAATCATCCAGGAGTCTAGGAATTGATGGCATTTTCTCATTTCTTGTAATTCATAAAGCCTCTGATAGATTTCTCCCTTGCGTGATGGCAAACAGTAAAATTGCATATCTGTCATACTTAATCAAGGAGAAATATGAGAGCTAATTTGTATTAAAGAAGAACTGCTTGTGTAGATTTTACTCAGCTTTACTGATATATAGTACTAAATGCCTGCTGAAATGAATTCCTAAGAATAAAACCTAAAATAGTATAAAAAATCAATATGAATCCTCAGTCCCAGAACTTTCATGAATTTAGGAGATATGAGGTGGTGGTCATTGCATATAAATTGATTTTTCTGGCTGCCAGGCTGCTAAATATAAGTATCTAGCTGGTAGAGGTACATGGTCATACATTCTCACGTACACCCACTTACATATGGTGTTTTGAAGAAGTAAAGGTATAATTACTTTATGGATTAATTCATGCTACATATTAGTATCTGTTTTGTGGAAGATAAAATTCACAAGCTCTCTAGTCATTATGGTTTTTTTTGGAACTAGGAAAATCCAAAGGAAAAGTCAGAATTGGTACAGCTGAACAGCTTTGCTGATTCACTGTGACTTGCCCCTGCTTAAACAGCAGAGCTGAGTTCTACACTTGTTATCAGAAGTGTTTCAAAATTAGATGGTGTGAAATTCTGGATGTAATGATGTCAATTAAAATTCCCCCTTTAACCCTTCAGTGATTTTGGTGGAGCCAGGATTTATACCCACATTACTCTGCAGCTGCATTACAAGAGTGAGTCATTCACCCTGTTTCTGCAGGACCATGTTGGGGTTGGGAAGCAGCACAGCTGGGGACTGTGGCCTTCTCCAGAGAACAGACCTCTGCACTCATCAGGGTTAGTTTGCTCCAACAGCAGGGGAGCAAGACTGCTTCTAGCACCATATCTGAAAACTGCACCTAGTATTTATGTATACCTGGATATTTACCTGGTTACTAGGCTGCAAGTCCTGTCTCTTAGAAGGTGTTTTCTTATTTGTACTGGGATCTCTTTCTCATTCATGCTACTGTGTTGCCATAACTCAGCAATGAAACAAAACCAGAAAATATTTCCAATAACGACATTGCATGGCTCTGATTTTCTACATAAACTGAAATGGCAGTTGGCATTGCAATCTGGAGCATGGAAAGCAGTGTTTTTTGGTTTTTTTTGTAAACACGGTGTTCTAAAATTGTGGCTCTGATAATCACAATTCAACACATAAGAGTTAGACAGGGACTTTGGATGATAAATCAACTGCGCTGAGACTCAGTATATCTTTTCACCAGAGGGAAAAGATTTACTCCATTCTCCATATTTTAGTTGAAACAAGCTGCAAATGGCCTTTTGGAAACTTGTTTCTGCTTCCACTTGTAGTAGGAGTCTCAAGATATTTGGGTTATGAAATCATCACTAAAACTATGTCATCCAGCAGTGGTTTGTGCATTGTATTCAAGGGTCTGTATTTTTTGCCACTCTGTGAGACATTGTAGCCTTTCATATGTCTACAAAGTATATGAAACTGTAAATATTCACTCACGTTTCCCAAAAGTGTGGCTCAAGTAAGGGCATGGGGACGCATGGGAATTGTAGAAGGGAAGGCTACTCACCTTCTGCTCCAGTGCGTGGCTGCCAAACTGATGCACAGAGCAGTACACTCTAGAATGGGGCTACAGACCCTAGAGATACCCAGTGAACCCATTTCTGAGCATCTTATTTGTATAGTTCAAGTAGCTTAGTAAAATTGTGGAAGATAGAATCAAAGAGAAGGAGAACTGTAAAATGGTGGTATTACCTTTTGTGTTTAGTCTTTCCCCTCTCATGCAATTTCATTGCACATATTGTTCTTTACCCAGCCTTTGCTACAGGGCTAGTTTTATCTTGATCCTTCACTTTTACAACACTTTAAGATATGAGCAGAAAGCTGCTGAGCTACTATGCTTTCAAAATTACCATGACCTCAGAGATGGAATAACTTCAGATGATGAGCAGTAAAGCTATTCTCATGAGTAGAAATGAAATATTTAGGATCTAAGAAACTTCCATTTTAGCTGTTCTTTGCAGCATGACATTTCTATCCAGCTTCCATACACACATCTCATTTCAATTACTGACTTAAAAGAAGTTGGACTTTGCATAGCTACTCATAACAGTGGAAAAAAAGGTTTCAGAGTTTTATAGTCATCTAAGCATCTGTAACAAAACTTACAAGCTCAGTCCTTGCAGATATATTCCAGTGTTTGAAGACGTGCTATTTCTGCATCTTGATCACTTGAAAAACAAATCTGGTTTTCATGTGGCAGCTCTAATGCACTTTGACTAGTGACGAGTGGGAATCAACATAAAATGTCATAGTAGGCTGTTATGTGTGCATGCATGTTTATAACACAAGGGAGGATTAAGAAAACAATATAATACAAAACTAGAACAGTGCAGGTTATTCATTATCAAGTCAATACTAACAAGATAAAAATATTTAGTTATTATACTTTAGAAAGCAGAAAAATTTCCATTGCTTGTAAATGACCTTTTAAGCTTTCTCCTACACATCACTTATCACACTCAGTACAAGTTGACACATGACCATCTCTGAAAGCTTGGGGACAGCCGGCAAAATCCCTACAAAGGTCTACCATACAAGTGTGTGAATAGTAAGAACTAGTTCCCACCTCTCAGTGTTAGCTAAGAAAAAAAAAAAAAAAACAAACAAAAACCTATGTTAAATTGCTACATGTTTTAACAAGTTTCCATATGGCAGCTCTGGCTGAGTACAAAAGGGGCTCCCATTGCATTATATGCTATCACTGCATATCACAGTTAAAATCAGAAGGAGAAAGAAAGATGCCAGTGACTTTTATAAAGTCATAAGTCATATAAAGGCATAAGCCAAACTATCCCTAGGGTAAAAGCCACTTCTACATTTCTGGTCATTTCAAGAAGCAAAACCTAATATTAATTTATTGTGAGAATCTCAATCTAGATTCTTCACATCAGGCTCAAATAATCGGTGAGTTGAAGGAAGAATATTCCTCTGGCTGAAAAGAGATTTGCAAATGAAAATGATCAACTGTGAATTATCAGGAATGAATAAGGACTCAGGGGCAAAATTAGTGTAAGATTTTGAGAAAAGTCCCAAATACCACAAAATTCAGACTGACATAGAGTATGAGTTTTTTCCCTTAGTCTTCCAAAAAGGACATCTACTGCAGAAATGTTGGAGGCAAGTTGTGGGGATCTCTAAGCCAGCCTTCCAACAAAGTGGGACTAACTCATCACCAGGCCAGTTTGGAGAGGGCTTCACCTAACCAAGTCTTGAACACCTCCATCATCCCTCGGGACACCTTGTTCTTCTGCGAAATAAACACTCCAATGCTAAGTGTTTTGCTAAAGTCCAGACTGAACATCCCACACTGCGATTTGTGGCTGTTGTCCCTTGTTACCTCAACAGCCACTAGAAAGAAGAGTTCAGCACTGTCACCCTTACAGCTGCATTTTGAGTATTTGTCAGGTGCCATGGTATCTCTCCTTTACCTTCTCTTCCCCAGATTAAATAAACTAATCTTCCACAACCTCTCCTTGGGATTCATCCATTCTAATCCCTTGACCATTTCCATAGCACCTTTTCAGACCGTCTCCACTTTCTCCCCACACCTCTCGAACTGGACTCAGTATTCTATTGCCAAATAGTGGGGAATAATAATTTCCCTGGACCTGCTGTTTGTGTTTCTCCTGATGTTGTATCTTTAATCCAGACATTTACATCAGTTGCTTCTCTCAATTTTGTTGATAGAGAACTGGAGAGAAAAAAGCACCTCTAACCATGATTCAGCTCATATTTAAGTAGATAACTAATACAGGTCAAATAAATAATATCCTACTAGTGCTTTTTACTTTTCATCAGAGTGAAGACTAACCTTGATAATGAAACCTACACTGGAAATATCTAACACCATGTAAAATGAATCCCACCTCTCCAGTCCCTAGGGGTAGTCTTTCATTGACTAGTAAATAAGGATGACAGATAATTATCTAAAGCTCCTAAGGAGAAAGTAACTATTTTCTCATTCTAATGTACTGAAGTCGTGATGATGTTTTCTATCTATAGGTTCAGATTTTAAAAGATATTCAAGCATCTAAATATACAGATAGTTACCTACAGGAGATCAGCTAAATGGACAATTTGGGAAGATTTTGAAAATTAACAGTGAAATGGGTTCCTAAGACATCTCCAGGCTTTGTAAATCTCACTAGCTGTCTCAGTCCATTTGTGAATCTGTTTGGGTTTTTTTCTGCATTGGGTTTTTTTTTTTAATGCACTTTTGATCATAGACTTCTAAGTTGCTAAATTTGGAAATCAGATCCACCAAGTCTACATTTGCTGAGTGTCAGCCAGAAAAGCATATGATTGCATCTGGTACATCAGTTTCCAAATTCTGCCTGAGCACTATCAGTTCACTGTGCATCCCCATGAAAAGCACAGCACTGTATTCTCTGCTCACCTATACAATAGGCAATCAGAATATGTATCTAGATACAAATAAGTCTTGGTGCCAATGCATTTACATTGCAATTCCTTTCACAGACTGAATGATTTTAATTCCCTTTAATAGATGCAATTCCTGCAAAGAATTGGTCAAACATTTGTAACTAAAAAGGCACTCTTTAAGCTATTAGGATGAAAAATCAATCTTCCCTGACCATCATCTGTGGTTCCCAGCTTGCAAGTGGGCAGCCATGTAATTGTATATCCATGCCACACATATTCATGCACACATTCACACTTTTTCTATATAAGGATAGATTACTTATGATGATGAAAATATCATTTTCAAAATGATGTGAAACATTTGTTTAACAATAAATGAATGAATATGCCCTGTGATGCCTTAAAATACCTACTTGCCAGAGTAGGAGTGTATGTGTTTGAAAAGAAATACAAGAATGAACTCCAGATAGTCCCACTGTCAAGGTACAGGAGGTCTTTCGCTTACCTAGCATTAACATTATTGTGGCAGAGATAAATCAGATAATCACAAAGATGAACAAAGCATATATTCAGTGACATGTTTCTTCTGGGATATTTGTGTCACATACTTTGAACTTAGAAAATAAACTTGTGTGAACAGGAAAACAAACAGCAGGACATATAAATGCGGTGATAGGTGTTGTGTAGCATTGAACATTTATATATGTGATTCATAAGCATATTCATGAATATATCCTTTAACATACATTCATGAAATACACAGCCACCTAACAAAACAAAACAAAAATACAAAGTAAAGATATTCAAGCAGAAGAAAAGAGATTAAAAAAAAAAAGTTGTAATTAATTAAAAGACAACCCCTTGTAGTCACATTCAGAGCATGTAGTTTACTAAAACATACAACAGATCTAAAGGGCAGTAATCTATTTTTGGTTCTTGATATGACTGCAGTCAAATGACTTTGGAATCTGTCTCCTGTATGTTATCTCTATTATCTTTTTTAATAATAAGGTGGTGAATGATTGTAGGTGGGTTGTCATATTTTAAAAGAAAAATTCCTCCTGAGTCCCACCTCCACCATACAATCTTCTCTTCAGGCTGGTTTTATACTGAGCTATTTGAGTTTCACATGAAGTCTTCTTTAGTTTACTTATTATGTGTTTTCCTTTTTTCATGTTAATTTCTAACTATTTTTTTCTGACATATGCATTGCCCTCCCACAGACTAAGCATGAGCAAAGGTTATTTCAGGTTATAAAGCTAGATATTGCCATACTAGACAGGATATCTTTTCCTTGCCAAAGCTGATGATACAGGATTGAGACAACAGCTGGGAGTAGTAGACATATAAAATGCTATTTGAGGTGGCTGCAAATAAAGAACTTATTTGGACAGAAAAACTATGTGTTCATTTGTTTTACCTACTCCAGACAGGGCCAAACAGCAAATAAGAAATAAGATTAAAAAATAAGCAAATAAGAAACAAGCAAAAAGAAAGAAGGTGCTCTGCTACCATTTAGTATTTTCATATAGGAAAACAATTTCTTTTGAAATTATAAGATATTTTTATTAGAAATGTTTGTCTTGCACAGCTAGGGAGCTAGTAGTTAATAAGTCTGGGCACTATGATCCTCTTCTCCATAGTAATGGAAAAAAAAGTTTGCTTTGAGTTCCTGGAGACAGAAGGTGGAGGATGAAAAAGAATAGCTCCCTCTCCAGTCAGCAAGTATGAGGCTATGGTGGAGAATAGATTTTTAGAGGGTCATCTGCTTAAGTGACTGTGTAAGTAATGAGATACCATGATGATGGATGTTTTATAAATGCCTAGGTAGGTAGATGGATATGACAACCAGAATAGTTCTAGGTTTAAACTGAAATGAGGCACTGCATCACCATGTCATCTCTGGAAAGTCACTTGACCTTCTTGTTCCTGAATCAGACCAGCTGTAAGACGTGATAAAAAGCTGATTTTCTCTGAAACAAAGAGCTCAATCCAAACTTATGGCTTTCTAGGGAAGCCTTTTAGTTCATTGGAGTGGACATGGGCTCAGATCTTACATACTTTGACTGAACAAGTCTTCTTTGCTATGCCTCATCTTGCTCTTCTCTCCTCCTCCTCATTCCCTCCCAGGCTCCTAGAGATGTCTGAAAGGCTCAACATCTTGCTAGTCTGGGCTCTTCCCTCCTCTGTCCTATTCCTCACTTTCTTCTTCTTGTACACACAACTTTGATTTTCAGGAGTTTAATATTTCAGTGTTTTATAAGTATACTGTGGGACAATGCAAATTATCCTATAAGGACGAAGCTGACAGCATGGTAATTAAGAATAGAATAAATGCTAAGGGTGAGAGCAGATTGCAGTAAATGACTGATTATTTTTGATAAGGAAATTGCTCTGCTGATAACAGAATCCACAGTACTTAAGAGCTGAATGGAGATGCCAGAAACAAATACAAACAAATAATGTCTTCATCACTGTAAATACCTATGTTGTTCATCTGCAACATACAGCCTAGCTCTGCCAATAACTTCCAACAAATGGGTGACCATCAAAAGAAGCTTACTATTTTCACATAGATAAATTGGTTGGTAAACTCAGAATTTGTGTATTTATTATGTGACTGAAAGTGAATTTCATTGTCATTGGCACTGCAGCAAGACAAAGCACAGACTCCCTCAGAATTAGGGATCTGACTCAAAACAATTTGTATGAATAATGATGCCTGACATTACTGTTTGGTAAGGAACCTTGAAAGCTTTAGAGGCATGAATGTGTGAATGCCCCAGAAGTCCTTGCCAAGTAAGTGTTACTCACATTTTACATATGACTGAACTACAGCAGAAAGTCAAGGAGATGCCATCTTTGTGACAGGGCTGAGAATAGTCTTCTAGAGCATCAAGTTCTCACATAGAGAAGGATGCAGACAAGGCAGGTGATAGAACCAGCATCTGGAACCATTTTTCCAGCTAATTGATACAGAAGTAATCACATCTGAGGTCAGACTACACATATTCATCCATACATCTCTGTTAGCCATGCGTACCCATGCAGAAAGGGGCAATGATATTCAATTCAAACAGTAGCCTGTATAACACTGTTGCCAGCCTATGTTGTCAAGCTGTATTTGAACATCATGCCATGCAAGTGCAACTTGTATGCCAAGGCTGCATCACACGGCTGATAGCAGAGGTGTGTTTGACTGTAAGTTGCTACCACATATCTTAAACAAGTTTCCTAGGGAGGTGGTTGATGCCCCATCCCTGGAAACATTCAAGGTCAGGCTGTATGGGGCTCATTGCAGGGGGGTTGGACTAGATGATCTATAAAGGTCTCTTTTAATCCAAACCATTCTATGATTCTGCGATTTTATGCAGATCCCTGGCTTTCGGAGTATGCTGTGAGGTGTGAGCCAACAGGGACTCCTGGGTCCCTCTGCAACTCAGCAGCACACATGCATCAACACCCAAAAAATTATTCACCTTCTGAGGGAGACATTGCCAGTTTCCACCTGCTAACTGTTCCTCCTGCCTCAGCTCTTCAAAGTGTCTGATGTGTCTTGTCACTCTCAGCCAGGGAAGCCTTTAGGATGCAGCTTGTAGGATCAAGAAAGGTGGCCAGTCTGCTTCTGGCAGAGCCATTAACACCTGCTATCATCACTGAAGATTTTGTCTTTCATTTGATTAGCATAAGGACTGTGAAGTAGATTCCCACAATCACTGGTAATTCTGTCTATATTATGCTATCTTTGTCAATATCCTCTAAAACCTATCTGTTCTATTTCTCTCTCCCTCCTAAATGATGAGAAGAAAGAAAAAACAACCTGCTGAAAATACAGAGGGAAAACAGAACCCCCTTTTTTCAACAAATCACCCATTCCTCAGAGTAGCATTGCGTGTCTTTTAATTTCACCAAAGGAGAGCCAGGAATTATTTATAGTTTATCACAACTGGGGAAATGTTTCCTGAGGTACAAACTAATTATGTTTTTAAATAAACTGATTGCCCATGTAATAAATGATCACATTTTCTAATCATTTGGAGATTTATGTTACTTTATTCAATCATCTGTGTGTAGAATTGAAACCTTAGTAAATCAACTGGAAAGAAAATGTCCAGATTAAATTGAGAGCTCTGCAACTACAAGGCATTATGAAATGAACCCAATAGGAGGAATAGTCTGGGTGCACAAGTCCCCCCAATACATATGGGTTCATAGGTTAAAAGAATGGGTGCTGCTGACAGCCAAGACAGAATTTATGTTTATTTAAAGTCAAGTCTTAGCCTGTGCAGCACAGATTTGGCATGTATTAAAGAATAAAGACAACCTGTTGTCTGCAGGGTATCTCAGTCACAGTCATTTGTTTAAGGACAGTAATTAGAACAAATTCAACAATGTAGAATGGGTGACTGTGTATGACATTTCATTTATGGCAGGCAAAAGTGACATGATCTTATCATGAAATTCGTCATCATCATAGACTTCTCCTGTCGACATCTAAAATGAAATGCCATGGAGAGCAACGTATTTTTCATTGCTATGCCAACACAGCTTTTTAATAATATACTTCATTAAAATAAGCCTGGGAACTGGAACATGCAATCATAGTAATAGCATTAATAATGTTTAATTTATGTGGTATATGCACAAAAAGCTTTTGGTGCTTGAAACAAAAATGACCTGAAAACACAATCTATCCTCAGCAAGGCAGTTTTCAGCGCTACAAAGCATCTGTAGTGTAAGAAAATAAAGCAAGGTATGGACTGCAGAACAGCACTAGAGCGAAGCAGCACAAAGGTATGTTGTGAATGGCAGAACTGTGAGCAGAGACCTACTGCAATAGGGGCAGATCCTCAGCTGGTTGATTAATCCCTCTGCAGTCCTTATCTAGACACTGCAGAGCAGGTAGAAGCTGGTAACATTTCCAGGATGGCATAACAGGTTTTATTTTTCTCTTTCACATCCAAAATGAACCATAATAGAAGAAAGACAGTGGGAACGTGGGGAAACGATTGTCAAAATCACCTTGCATAGGTGATTAACCATGGAAAACATCAGTCTACCTTTTTCTTAATCTGAATTATTTTGGGGAAAAATGTAAGCATTGAGTGATCACACATGCAGGTGTGCTGTAAGACCAGAGAATGGCAGGAAGCCCGAGCAGGGACTTGGTTATGAGCTCAGTCAGGAGCTAGGACTGCAGTGCATGTGTTGTCTTCCAGTGTCTCTGCGCTCCAGCCACAGGACCCTCCACAGTGTGTTACAACAGAGAAGAAGAGGATGAGTTCACCACTAAAATTCCATGTTCCTGCAGATATATCCCTTGTCAATCACATCCAGACATCAGTCTGTCTGATTATGTGAGGACAAGATGGTCACATATATGAGAGTTTTTAATTAATTTTGGAGCACTGGCACACTTCTGAATTTCTCATGAATCTAGATTGACAGACATTGGCAACAGCTATTTGAAGGTCTTGTTGAAGAGATGATGAGCTAAACTTTCTCCTTGCACTCAAAGTGAAGGATCAGTTGAAAACTGTTTGACAAACCAAAGCTAAAGCAATGAGTTCTCACCCGAGGTGGGGACCAGTATTGCAGGGCACATGGGAAGAATTTGAAAGATTGAGTGAAAATACAGGACTAGGGAATTGCCGGAAGAAATTGTGTTTATGAGGATCAGAAGTGGCATGACTGAGGAGGTGCGAAGAACCTTGGATGACTGAGTCATCAAAGATTCATCTGAGCACAGAAATTCCCTGTCAAGGGAGGGAAGATTACAGTTTACTTCCTGGGACTGTTCTCTCTGTTCTCTCTCTTGCTTCCCATGCAAGGCTTGAGGATGTGTTACTGCCACTCTTGGCAGAGGACAAAAGCATTTGGAGCTTGAGGTGGAGAGTGTAGGGACCAACTTCCACATGGAGCCACCAGACTTGTGCAGGTGGTTTGGGAGACCCAACGCTTCACAGCCTATCCTGACTTCAGACCAGTCTTGTTAAGGCAAAGGGGCTCCAGGAGCCCAGCTTGAGTCCTGGGCATTGACTGCACTGCTTAGCTGGTAATTCATTCCCTGGCTCTGTCCTCCACATTCTCACCAGCTGTCCCTAAAACAAATCTGCTATAGACGGGCCATCGTCTGGGTGCAGGTTACCCTATGTCACCTGACCTCTGCATCCAGGGCTGAGCCCTGGCTCTGTGCTTAGCAGCAGAGATGTAATTATAGAGTGCTGTGAAAACCCACACAGAGGGACAGGTGTCATTAGGAGGCTGCTTAGACTCAGATGAATCTGGGGTTCATGTGCAAGTTTCCAACTCAGACTCCAGCTGCGGAAACATTTGTGAGGTAGAAGGTACAGTGCTAGATCTTCCTACCCTGATTATACTCAACTGCTAGACATTGAAATCATCAGAAGGCAGGGAGGGGTCACAGCTGGGAGTGACAACAGGCAGGATAAAGAACTAAGCCTATGGGATATTTGATATCATACTTATGTCATGTTCCTATATAAGGGGAGGGCTGGCCCAGGGCTGGCATGTCTGTTTTCAGCTTGTTTCAGCTGCCTGGCCAGAGCAGGGAAATAAGCATCTTGGGTACCAGTAGAGCCTTGGGGTTTCTATCACTTGCTTTGTATATAATTCATTTGTATTATCATTACTGCTGATGTTTTCTTCTCTCTCTGCATTATTCTATTGATCTGTTCTTATCTCAGCCCATGTGGTCTAATAGATTTCTTACTCCCGATCCCCCAGGAGAAGGACTGGGGGTGGGGTAGGGGAAGCAGTGGGGGAGCAGCTGTGTAGTGTTTAGCTGCTGTCAGGGATTAAACCATGACATTTAGACATTAGGAAGAATTTCTTCACCATGAGGGTGGTGAGACACTGGAATGGGTTGCCCAGAGAGGTGGTGGAAGCCCCATCCCTGAAAGTATTTAAGACCAGGCTGGATGGGGCTTTGAGCTACCTGATCTAGTGGGAGGTGTCTCTGCCATTGGCAGGGGGTTGGAACTAGATGATCTTTAAGGTCCCTTCCAACCCTAACAATTCTATGATTCTATGACATGGGTCTTGAAAAGATTCTTCAGCAATTTCAGCTTTAACAGCTAACTCTGCTAGAATGCACTAGAAGGGCACATGTTGATATGTGAAGGCAGTTGTGTTCAGCCCTGGGGGGAAAAGTAAAGCAAGGAGGGAGAGAGTAATAGACATCTGGAGATTGTAACTTCTTAAACCATCACTGCTGAGTCCATGATCCAAATGGTCCCATCATGTCATTGTCAATGAGGTAGAGCAGATTCTTGAAATTTTAAATTCCAGTCCTGATAGCATGGGTTGACTGTGATGTGTATTTAGCAACCATCTGTTGATCTGTAAATCTTCATTTTAAAATACATTGTAGAAGATCCCGACACTAGTGTTATTCAAAGGCCAAATAATCATTCATGGGTAAGAATCAAGGCGAATGCCATCAAGGCAGACATCATGGTGAGAGTCTGTTATAGATCATCTAACCAGAATCAAGAGGCAGACAAGAGGTGTCTGATTCAAATACAATACAGCATAGAGCAAACAGTCTAGGAGGTTCCTGGAGTGTGTGGAAGATTCCTTTCTGACACATGGTAAGAGATTCCTCTTACTCTCAGAGAAGTAAGGAGGAGAGGTCAGAACTGCTACTTTGGACTTCTAGAGAGCAGACTTCAGCTTCTTTGGGACACTGGTTGACAGAGTCCCTTGGGAGGCAGTCCTGAAGGGCAAAGGAGTCCAGGAAGGCTGGACATTGTTCAAGAAGGAAATCTGAAAGGTGCAGAAGCAGGTCATCCCCATGTGCTGAAAGACAAGCTGGCAGGGAAGAAAACCAGCCTGGCTGAACTGAGAGCTTCAGATGGAACTTAGGAAGAAAAGGGAGTTTGTGACCTTTGGAAGAAGGGGCAGGCCACTCAAGAGGACTACAAGGATGTCAAGAGGTCCTACAGAGAGAAAATTAGAACAGCCAAAGACCAACTAGAACTTAATCTGTCCACTGCAACAAACAGACAATAAAAGGGACGGACAGACAAAAAATGTTTTTCTTTAAATAGATTAGCAACAAAGGTCTAAGGAGAATCTCCATCCTTTACTGGATTCAGGGGGAAACATAGTGACCAAGGATGAGGAAAAGGCTGAGGTACTGAACACCTTCTTTGCCTCAGTCTTCTTTGCCTCTTCTTTGCCTTGGTTGTTCTTGGGGCACCCAGCCCCCTGAGCTGGAAGACAGGGACAAGGAGCAGAATGAAGCTCCCATAATCCAAGAAGAAATGGTCAGTGAACTACTACACCACTTAGACACACAGTAGAACCCTAAGGGATGCAGTCTGTGGATAAATCCAAGCTGGAACAGGGACAAAGGGAAGAGCACATTGCAATGTTAAACCTGATGGTCCGGTTCAAAGAATTATTTGAGTTGCATGTTATAGGAATTACTATAGCAGGAACCACCAGAACCAATGAAGGACACGCTTTACAAGAAGCAGTGCAAGTGCATCAGTGGCTGACCTCAGCTGGCTTTGATGAACAATAATTTCATGTAACATACAACTTGCCCTGTCCCGAGTTACCACCATAACAGATGGAGGCCAAAGTCATGTACTAAATGACATTTTGTGGACATTTGTACACATTAATGTACATTTTATAGACTTTTCAGAGACATTTCACAGAGTTGGTCCACAACTAAGGGAAAGATGTCTGTGTATTGTGTCAAAGAATGGGAAGGAGAGTAGTTGTTTATGTGGATGTATGGATAGTGAGGGACTTATGCGTGATGTAAATGGTATGGAATAAGGGGTGGAGACTGTGCTGGTTTTGGCTGGCATGGAGTTAAGTCACCAGATTCATACATAATCTTTTACCCTTTCATGTAATTAATAATCTTTGAAATGTAGAAAAATATTAGTAACAGGTGATAGCTTCTTTGAAATGGTACTAAAAAGAAATGATCCTGTGAATTAAAATATGTATTTTCCTTCAAATCTCATATAATTCACCACTGATATTAATTATAGTTTTTCTTATTGTTAGTGTCTCCCCACTGTTGCCTTTTAATGCCCTGTTTCTCATTTCCTTATTTTGCCCATCACCTGACACAAATAAAAGAAACATGGGCAATTACTGGGATTGTCAAGGCAAATTTGGCAGCCTCGTTATTTACTGTGATTCAGATGACAGTCATATCTGCCAAGTTTTTCAGAAACAGTTTTTGTTATCTGAATAAATGTAGGTTGGCAATGTTAGCAGAGCAGTTCGTTTTGTCTAATACCCCTGAAAATCTCCTTTGATTCTGTACCGAACATCATTTATCTTTACAAAAATACAGAGAATGAAAAAAACATCTGGAATCCAAATTTCTTCGTTTTCTTTGTGATTCATCAAGGCAGTGGAAATTACCCTGTAGTTTGAGTCTGGCTATGGTCATTAGTTGACACATCTCAAGTAACCAGTGTCTTTGTGACCTACACCTTTCCTTGCTCTGTCAAAAAAACCCCACTAAATAGTGAAATCAGTATTTTCAAAGACAATTGACACTGTTCAACGTTTCATGTTCATGGGCAATTAATAAACAGCAGACTGGTGGTAGAACGAATCCTTCGATCACAAAAAACATGCCGTAAATTATGATGTGTATGGGCACCACTGTATATTTGACTGTGTAGATCCAGATCTTTGCTGGCTGTTAGATGGGTAAGAGTCAAGCTATGGGAAAGAGGATGTTTTGTATGTTTGTCTGTCTTGTGGTCCTCTGCTATGCAGCCATAGGGACTGTTTTTTGGGCACCCCAGGAACAAGCTGGGACAGGGAGGGTTAGCAGCAGAGGTGTAAGGAAGACACGTGCTTCAGGGTCTCTTCTATATCTGCCCTGTCCCCAACTGAGTGTCAGCAGAGCATAATGCTCCCTGGTCTCCCTCACCACCTCCTGCTCCCTTTCTTCCCCCGTGGTGTACACGGCCCTGCTACCATGTCTCACGCACCAGGCAGCCTGGCTTAGAGGCAGGACATGTGTCCATTCATTTACAAGCTCAGACTACTCTCAGCCAACCCTCTGCCACCACCCCACTAGTTGTTGAGGAAGGAACAAGCGGATTTCACCTGTCCCCTCTTCTTCCACGTCCTCAGTGCTCTCCTCAAAATGGTTTCAAGCATCTGGAACAGGGCCCAGTGTTATAGATAGGAGCGAGACAGCACCCCATCCCTGGGGCTCCATTTCTTTCCTCCTTCTGTGCTTCTTGTAGGCTAATAGGGCCAGGAGACAGACCTCAGCCGCTGCTCACAGTCACCTATTCTGCTGAGCTGTCTCATGTTCCCTCAGTGGTTTGACCCTGGGCACAGTCTAGGGTTAACATGGGCCAGGAAGGGCTTTGGATAAACAGCTTGGATGTGGCCACCATGGGTGGTGGTAGAAGAAATCAGCTGCATGGACATAAACCATGCTGAGCCAGCTGGTCTCTGGGCCAGAGCTTGGTCACTGACTCATCTGGTTTATTAGTAGCAGGAGAACTGCCTAAAGTCAGACACATTTGATAAGGTTAAGAAGACCTTATCTAAGTCAGAGATGGTAAGAGAGGAAAAGGGCTCTGTAAAAAATTGCTAAGGGCTCTGCCTGTCCTTTTGCTGGCTTCTGTACAAATACCTCAGTGATTTTAGTGGGTGGCAATGAGGTAAAAAGGACACCCAGTGGACCCACTCTGCATTTATCTTTCATAATTTCTTATACTGCCCTGGTGCAACCCACATGAGTCTGAGAGGACCACCCCTCAACTCTGCATGTTAGACTTTGGACATTTGTTGCCCGGAGCTGCCCATGCACTGTTGCTATCACACAAACCATGGCTCTGTACTCCCACAGGAGCATCTCTACTGAATTCACTGCCCTGTGACAGGAAATGAGGTCTCCTTATGTAGATTAGATTTGACTGAAATGTCAAATGCTCACAAGTGTCCTCACTTTCCCCACTGGGGAAGTAAGCAGCCAGGCCTTTCTAATGTTTGTGTTATAAAAGCAGAAAGGAAGCTGTTTAACGAAAGTAGGTCCATGATTACAGCATTTCCAACATTTAACCTGGTCTCACAAGACAGACATAACTCTTACCAGAGAGAATTCCTAAAGAATGACTGAGTAAACACAGGAGACTGAAGGAAAAATAACTGTTTCTCCTTCTAGATATCATACTCTGAAGACAAACTCCAGGAGCACAGGTTCCTCGGGGACAGCCTTTTCCAGTGGCTGCATGATATGATCCTGCACCACAACTTACCCTCACAAACAGACGGTGAACTGAAACTCGAAGAGTTCATGTTTGTTCCAGCAGTCTCCAGCACATCTCATGTAGGAGAGATTGAATTTCCACCCAAGCTGCTTGCTATGGCACCAGTAAGACAGTCAGTGGCTGCACATCTAACCCAGGACGAGTAAAACATCACTGGCAGAACTGGTGACCCAGCAGGAATGATGCTAAATTAATGCAAAAGACTTCATTTTATAATCACATTTGCTGGCATAAATCAGGAGTACCTTTTTTGGTGAAAATAAGGTCACTCCACATCAAGACAGGACCAACATTGTCCATTTTTTTAAAGTATTATTCCAGTTTTTTAAAGTATGATATTCCAGTTTTTTTAAAGTACGATAAAAATATGATGTGCTGCATGCCCATTGCATTGCAAGTTTGTTCACTGCAGTAGCAAAGACATCTGTGGAAGAGCTCTTGACACTTCTAAGCCTGTGCGTGAATCACTATACACATCACAGATCAGCAAGATTAAAAAAAACCCCGGTCCTACTTCCCTCTGTAAGTTGTCAAGTCACATTTTCATTTTTAAATTCTTTTCCAGATCTCCAACATGGGGAAAAAAAGCAAACCCTAGAGGTATTTTCTAAGCTTGATTAGTTTCACGTCTGTAGGTGACATCCACCTGCAAGCCACCAGAAGCTGCCTCCTGGACTTAGATAGTAGGGCAGAATTTCTAATTACTGCTTGCCATTGCCTCTAACTATACATTTATCTGTCAAGGCTTTTGACAAATTACAGGCAAGTGCATAGCCTGTCCTATCAGCTGCAGAATAACAAATCCCATGATTCATCCCAAAGAAGGGATGCTCTCAGACCTGAACCCAGGCAGTACACTGGATTACCATTGAGTTTGTGCTCTAAGTATTAAATAGAATTGTGTCTATGTAAATTGGTTCTTAGTGTAAGGAGGTGCATGGGCACTGAAGGGAGGAAAGCCATCTAGGTTCATTTTCATAAATCTTCCCTACCCAGCTATGGGAGATCCCTTGGAAGAAAAAGATAAGAAAGTAATTGTTTTCTTCTACGAAGAACATGACAAAAGACTAGGTGGCTTTAACCATGTAGAACTTATTTTGAAAGGTTCATATCACAGTCTTTTATATTAAAAGATTAACCATGGTTTTATCTTCTCTGATCCTCAGAAGTCTCATCATGCATTCTCATGTTATAATGGCACAGAAAACCTTATAATACTTTAAAATATTATTTGGTAGAGCTGAACTCACTTTCAAACAGGTTTTTAAAGCTATGTAAGACAGAGATGCCATTGCCTCAATTATATATAGAGAGATGCCATTGTCTCAATTATATATATCAAGGGCAGAATAGTGGACTGAATCAACTGCTACTCTTCTCATTCTAGATTATGTCTTTTTGTGATGCAAAATCAAGAAAGTGCAATGCATGAAGAGATTAAGAATTAAGTGGGATCACACTTCATATGGTTGTGTTTTCTGAGGCCATCTGGTTAACAGCATGTATCAAGAGAGCAAAACAGCTGCTCTAAGTATAGCAGTAAAGTTCATGAATGTGAATTAAAACCACCAAGAGTTTGTTTGATGCTATCAGCCTGGACAGACATTACACATGCCCTGGTAAAGAACTTAATGTCATCACCCGAAATATTCTCCATGTATTGACTTGTAGAATTGGATCTTTTATATAGTGTCTTATGGTTTTGTCCAGGGCACCTGGAATACAAGCTGCCGAAAGCTGTAAGAAGTTTACTGCTAGCTTGCTTCTGTACACAGAGCTGTGGGTTTTTTTCTAAAGGACAAGAGAAATCCAAATAACAAAGTGTCAAAATATTGGAGAAGAATTTAATTAAAACTTCACCCTGGAAACAGGTGGCCTTTTTTCCTAAACCTTAACAGATTGAAATACACACTATGGAGCAAGAAGACTGTCTTGACATTTCTCTTCATTGTAAGCAAATTTATCCTTCTTTAATCTGTATTATCATCCTTCTTCACCATAAGCTTCTGGAGCACAACATACTTAACATTTTGCCTGCTGAACACACACACAAAAAAGAGTGGAATACTGAAAAGAGTGAATACTGAAAGAGTAGTTAGACATTGGAACAGGCTGCCCCGGGAGGTGGTGGAGTCACCATCCCTGGAGGTGTTCAAAAAATCTATAGACATGGCACTTCAGGACATGGTTTAGTGGTTATGATAATGTTAGCTAGTTGGTTGGACTCGATCTTGGAGGTCTGAAAAGTCATTATTACCAGTTGTGTAGCACAGCTTCATAACTGCTTACCTAGAGCTAGCAACAACAGAACAGAGTTGGCGGAGGTTAGGACCCTGTTGGTCCATCTGCCTTTCCACCTGACTGGAGCTGTGGGTCTGTATGTGACTGTCCTGGAGTTTGAGGGAAACCAGGATGTGGAAGCCTGTGTTCACCAGTGTTGACACAGCTGATGAGGTGTTAGAAGGCAAAGTAGATATTGCACTCTCTTTTGTTTATTTCTGATGTGTGGGAAGCTAGCTTTGTTTACTGTTGGTTTGGGTTTTTTGTTTGTGTTTTTTTACTTTTACTTTGTTGTTGGGTTTTGTTTTGTTTTGTTTTTTGTTTATTTTCTGCTCAGGTGACAAGCTGAAATTTGTTTGCCCTATACTTCATGAGTGACTACATATATGTCTAGAAACAAACCAGAATTTGTTACAAACAATACTCCATGAAATTAAACCTGATTCAGACAGAAGTAAATTTTTATTATTCCTATTTGAGACTGTCTTTTGTTTTACCTTTGTTGACATCAATTTAACTAGAATCATTAACTCTATTGATGGAAGAAGTCACAGTTAAGAACTCAGCATTTACTCTCCTTCACTGAGGTTTGAAATGCCAGGTGGTGATGGGTTGGCATCATTCAATAGATAGTTTTGGATGCATTCAGAGTTCTTGCACCTTCAATGCCTGCTCTGACAGGAAATGTAAAATGACAGGTATATTATCAACACTGGCTATTACACTCTTGGAGGCCTTTTCTTTACCACTTTTTTAGCCATGGAGATTTTACTTGCTCTGACCAGGTTCAGTCCTGGAAGTAATTAAACTGCAGAAATTAGTGTAGGCTCTTGGTTTAATTACCCCAAAAGCTTCTTGTTTGTATGCTTGCTGTTACAGAACCACTGAATATTTGTAGATAAGAAAGGATATGCCAAACCTGTTGCCAGTCATTGTGTCATGGCTTTCTTCTAGAAAAAGAAACAGAAACCCACCAAATCTTCTGGGACATAACAGGAAGCAGAGAATGCACAGGGTCCTTCCCTACCTGAACTGCATATGAGAACTGTTATCTGTTCACAGGTAGCTCACAATGGGATTGCGACCACAGTCTGATTAAAAATGAAAAAGACAAACTATGGGAAATGCAAGGCAGGTGAGTACAAGGATTTCAGTGCTGGTTCACCCTAGAGAACTTAAAAGTTTTCAAACAACCAAGGCCAGCCTCAGTTTAACATTTTCCTTATTACTAAGATTAAAACAAGCAACAGGATAAGAAAATGACACTCTTCTAGGTCCTGTCTGAATAACATAAGGGAGGACAAATGACACATTTTTGCCCATTTGTAGGTGACATAAAAGAAATGAGGTCTCTACAACAGCAAAAATGATTTCTTCTCCATTTCTGAGCAGAAAGTTTCAACTTGCATTATTATTGCGTACTGAAAAGAACAGAGCAATATGTTGATTTTCTCAGGGGTAAAAGCTGTGGTGCTTATCACCAAAAGACAACATAATGTGGGGGGTTCCCTTGACCTTCACATAAACTTTGTGCTTTGACAATTGGTAACAAATTCCGCCTGAGTGTAGAAAGAACAGGTAAAGATTTTAGGCATGGACACAAGAAGACTAACAAAAACTCAACGATCCATGCAGAAAGCAAAGATGAAGCTTCCTGTATCAGAGAAACAGAATCTCTTAACACAATGGTCTCCAGTCTTCCATATGGAAATTTCTCTATTCATGACCTGTTCAGGAAGCTATACCATTTGGGTGGTGTAATTCATCTTTGTAGACCACAGCTCTATGAGTAAGAAGAAGCTGGTGAACACAGATTTCTATGCAGTTTAGATGAGGATTAGCTCCCTGACATTTATCTCAGCTCACTGAAGCTGGACACTATATTTATCCATGGATGCAAACATTAACTATGTATTTAGTGGCTGTGGGGAGAGCTGTTGATGGTGCGAATGAGGAGCACTGGTATGTTGGCATATAAGGAGGAAGTTGCAACAATATTCCGCAATGTGAGATCTGAGACACTTGCAAAATCATTCAAGAGGAGTCAGTCATGCTCCCACCTGTCCAATTGCTTGTAACCCTTCATGTAACAAAGCAGTCTAGGTAAGGAGGACGATATCTCCACATTCATGTCTGCAGGAACCAGTGTCCTTATACTGGTCTGCATGTTTTTTCTAGGGATGCTCTGCAGTCCTTGTCCTCTCTCTGGGGAATGGCCTTTCCTGTAATGACTTAATTTATGACTATTATATTTATTCATGGCTATTCAGCCTGCATCTTCTCAACCAGTACCCACCACAGTAAAACAGTGCTTCATCACCAACGGGATGCTGGCTTGGCCCCTCTTCTTCAGCATGCCTGTATCAGTCTAAACTACTGAGTTGTATTTCCCTATTCATTGTGTCTCTGGGAAGAAGTTAATTACTGTGGTCAAACAACTGAAAGCATGACATTAACAGGAAAACCACAGGGAGTCATTTATTTCACAAAATAGTGCAACTATTTCCCATGTTTTCTACCTTGGGCATTTATAGAAGAAGAAAAGCTGGTATCTACCATTACCAAAGCCAAGTATGTCATATTTACTTGATAACACTGTTAATTCTCCAGAAAGGATAGAAATATTCTTAATCTAGGTTCCTTACTAATGAGAATTATTGAGTAAATAAAGAAACAATGGAAAATAATCTAATGCATAGCTTTCTGTTGCACCTCAGGGACACTTCTCCAAACAAGTAAAGCTGTACAAATATAGGATCTTATCCTATGCTGTGTATAACCTGAGAGAAATTTGCTGCTTCAATAATAATTGCCTGTGGCGATAAGTACCAGAGGAATCTGGACTGGACATCACAGATGGCTCTTTGCGGCATTTAGCGATTCTTTGGCAGGGCTTGCTTCTGCTCTAATGGGTGCACTGGGGACCCATGGCCAGAGCAGAGATGAAATCAATTTGTTTTCACAGAATTTTCAGCAATTTCCTAGTGTTAGAGCTGTGCTTACTCTTGATCTTTCTGAAATTGAAGGAATTTACAATAGATTTCCACAATGTCAGCAGACCCTTATGTTAGTTATTAACTCAATAGGCTGCTATAATTTGAAATCTCACTGTATTTGTGAATACATACATGAGATTTTAAGATAAAAGATGTGATTTCTACTTTCAAAAGCTAAATTGCAATCTTAAAAAAAAGCACTATGAAGCACCAGCCAAAAAACTGTAAATGCATTTTAATAGTAGTGATATTGGACTGATTTTTTGACGTGTGATCTGATGTGTCATTTTTTCTCCTGATCTTGTTTATTAACAAAATCTGGAAATGTGTCCTCATGGGATTAAGGTGAGCAGGGAGGAAATCTAGCAAAACCAAAGAACCAAAGAATAAAAGAGGGACAGTTTCCCTTCACAAAAAGGATCTGATCCAGAGCTAAATGTTTTAGCTCTGAAAAATGCAGAGGGCCTTCAGCTCTAATTACCTTCAGCTGTATTTGAACACTTGCAACACTCAGCAAAACTATGCTGGTCCTTGGAGGGCTGCATATCTGCATTTGCAGCCCCATTAACCTTACTGATACCTGTTGATTGCACATCACATTTTATAAGCTGCATAAGTCTGGCTTACCTATTGTCAACAACTGTTCTTCCAACAGTATAAATGTGCCTACTTTCAAAATGTTGGATTAGGAGTATTGCATTATCTCGTATTCATTTTGTCTTGTTCTTTAGAAGTATGTCTCCTTGGAGAATAGCTACTGGAGAAAGAAAATAGATAGTCTCCTTTCAGAAGCTAGTAGCAGCTGAGGTCTGGAAAGGGGGGGACAAAGAAGCAACTGATTCCACCTTGTCTTCTGTGTTTGCTGCCTGGAGAAGTATGTGGCTTCCTGCATCAGAAATCTCCATGAGACAACTGAGCTAAACCTGGAAACAATGGCATGTTAGTGACTTAGGACAATGGCAGCCACATATATTGCAGAGGGGAAAGGTTGCAGTTCTACATTTGCCAAGTACCTTCTGTTTCCACTGCTAAGGAAACAAATATTAAGCAACGCCCTAAGAGAAAAAATGGAAGAAGAATACCAATGTGAACATTATCTCACACTAATTTTGAGTCTGATTTAAAATTAAAGGTTCATAATGTCAGGCAGTCTGAGAGGTCTGTAAACATGAATAGATTTAAAGAGCTTCAAGTTTCCCAGCTTGAAGGTTGTTCAGTAAAACTGAAGATGGCACCAAGTTAGTGATGGAAATGGAAATATTAAATGCATGAAAGGATAATGTATTCCTATTCAGAACAGCATTACATTACCAATCAGTTGTTTTGTTATAATGTGTCCCAATTTTCCTGTGCTACTAATGCAAATGCATTTTGATCAGTTGAATCAATAAGACAATTCCATTAGTATAGCTTCTTGTTCAGTTTTGGGGAGCCTGTAAACAATGACATCTTGATTATCCTTTGTGTTAATGTTGACTAATATTATTCATATTGCTTAATTCACTTCTGGAAGACACTGAGATTTTATAGGGATGGGAGGAAGGGAAAGGAAAAGAAAGGAAAGGAAAGGAAAGGAAAGGAAAGGAAAGGAAAGGAAAGGAAAGGAAAGGAAAGGGAACCCACATCATTGAAGGTATTTGAGTTACTAACTTCATAGTGTTGGCTGATTTTGTGGCGTACTCTGTCACCTTTCTGAGTCACAGGCTGTGCCTGCATTAGGAAGCAATGCAATGCCATAGAGTGGGTGTGTGCAAAAGAAGTGTTGGTACTGAGCAGTGGTCACCCATCTTGCTTACATTTCAAGGCAATTTCCCTCAGACTGGATCCAGTCTGGCCCCAAGGACCAACACCCATCAAAGACAATGGTGAATTCATGGGAAATATCTCCCAGTCCTGTTTCATCCAGAAGGAATCTTGCTTGTGCATTCCAAGGCTTTCCATAAGGTGACCCACCATGGAGAAGGACTATTGACTCTAGGTTTAAAGAGCACTCCGCTTTTGAACTGAAATGCCAGTGCCAGTGCAACAGCATCACTGTACTGTTGAGGCTGAAAGAAAGTATTGTTATAAATTTCAGAGGTTTCTTTCAAAGACAGCTAAATTTTATATCCTTAGTGCTTCTTCTCACTCATTTTCTTACTGTAACTGCTTGTTACAGCAGGTATTTTGTTTTTTTTCTATATTAATCTAATAGCAAAAATTCCACATTCTAGTAAGTGAGCTCAGCTATGGTCAAAGAATTGCACCGAAAAAAGGGAAGACATGACAGCTCATTACAAGACTTCAAACCCAATGTTCTTTTAATGTTTTGGAGAGCACAATAGAACTGGTCAACATTTTTTACTTACACTTTTTGATGGAAAAATGAAAAGGCACTGAGACATAAATCCATGCATTACAAAACTGTTGACAATCAGATGGCTGTCTGGAACCATGGCTGATGGTAAAAAGGATGAACTTAAAAGAATACAGCTACTTGAAATAAAAGCTAAAAAAGTAAGTCATTTTTTTGGGGGCACAATGTCTGACAGTAATCAAACAACTCGAGAGCTTGTGCTTTAAAGCAAAGTGTCAGGAAAACCACAAAGAAGAAAGCAGATTGCTAGCAGTGTTACAGATCACATTTGAAAAAGCCTGTCTGTTATACCATTCTCTCATGACCACAGCCATGAAAGCTTGCAGGAGCAGATCAACAGCTTCTGGCTCATGGATATTATCTGCAGGGGGAAAAAGATCCATATTTTTTCCTAAATATTATATTTAAACA
>VWZY01013134.1:141968-174412 GCA_013399075.1 Chloroceryle aenea | reverse complement strand
CTGCCAGCCTGGACTACCACCAATGGATAATAGTCTGAGGGCTGAATTAACTCAGGAAGTCTCCTACTAATATCCCTCACCCTGGCCCCAGGAAGGCAGCAAATGGTACATTTGGTACAATATGCTGCCACTGGTAAAAGTCAGATAGATTCAGTTACTGTCATAATTTCCTGCTTGCACCTACTTGCAAAAAATAAAGAAGCAAATGCTAAATTTATTGTAGTATGAATGAATACAGCAACAAATATCAATGCCTCAGCTAACCCATTATATTTATGTTTATAAAAATAACTAAAAGATCTAAGAAATCTTCACATTTCACACTGATGTCTCTCCACACACACACACCCCCCCCCTTATGTGCTTGGGACTTTTCAACCTGGACAGGGACAGGGCAGAACATCCTCACAGCAGCTGTAAGTGCTAAGTGTCTGAACGAGGGGACCCATCTCTGTCACCAAATGCCCAAGCTGGGGGTGCATCTTCTTGCCCACATCACAACAAGCCCTGGACATGTGACTGCCAGGGAACACATCTGAGCTTCCCCAAAACCTCTCCTTTGTGCAATTCAGGCTTCCCCACAAGAAGAACAGCACACCAGCAAAATCATCCAAACTCAAGATCCATCCTTTCACCAGAGGACCAGAAGAAACAATAAGCCTGGGATGGGACAGGCCACCTTCTGCCAAGGCACCCCTGTGTGCCACTGCTCCAGAAGCAGGAAATGAAGATCCGTGTTAATCTTAAATGGAGATGACAACCTATCTTCAATGAGAGCTTTTGATCCACTGCTCCTTTGGGAGTAAACTAAATTGTACCTTCAAAGGCAGCTATAATTCTGCATACAGGGGTTTATGCTACTCCGTTCAGAAGTAAATTCAGATGAGCTTTCCTGGGAATTTAAATAGATTAACCCCTATTCATATCTGTGAGAGCAGAAATAACCTATTTCAAACCTTCTTATGTGCAGTGACTGGGTGATATCCAACAGTCTCTTGCTAACTTCAGACATTGCCTCGCTGCTATTTATGGCACGCTGATATTATATTACACCAGGGGGATGCCACCCTACCTATTTCACATTTGCAACACAAAATATCAAGCAGGGAAATTAATATGCAGGAAGTCCAGGCAACAGACTCCTGTTGGCATATAGCACATATTTGTCCTTCTGCCAGTGAAAACCTTTGCACAGGGATTTGAATTCCCCTGGGCTGCTGATGAATTGCTCTCTGAATTTGGCTTGGTCCCTTCCTTTCCTCAGTGCTGATAAAGGTGAAGAGAAGAAAAGGAAGGAAATTAAAAACTTTCTCCTCAAGAGATTTGGTTAACTTCATCCATCTGGAACATTTTCATTATCAGTGAGAATAACAAGAAGAACAGATGAACCACACAGGAAGGTATTAGCACATTTCTTCACTCCTACTCCCCTGAGAACAAAGCCCTTTCTGCATACCCATCTTATATTTATATTTCTCCTCCCCTTTTCCCCTTGTTTTCTGAATATCTCCAGATAACACAACTTGTCTCCTTTTCTGTTCTCTGAAGTTCTTAATGTGTGATGAATAATCTCCCTTTCTCTCCTTCAAACCAACCTGAAAATCCTCCTCCTTGCCATGAGTCCTCTCTGAAAATACCCCACTTGACCTGTATTTTCAATCCCTTCTTGGCATCCCATTGGGCAGTTATTAACCCTATATCTAACAGGAACATTTCTCACAGTCTTATTTCTTTATTTTGAGAAAGGTCAGGCTGTCTCCTTCAACAGCGTCTCAGTATCCTAGTGCTTCTCTCACTTCTTTGCATAGCAAACCAGCGGTCCACCAGCTCTGGAAAAATGGCCATCTGACCTGCATGCTGCTTTCTTGAGTCTCAAAGGCAAAGTCAACACTTAGGTTTGTCTTTGGTATGCCAGGTAAGGGTCTCAGTGTGCTTCCAAAAGCCTTCAAAAAAGAGGTTGCTTGTTCTGGTCACCCTTTTTGAGGATGAGGATTTACCTTCAGTCCTGCTGAGTTTCCTCTACAAGTTGTGCTTCCTGAATCTACAGTTTTCCTGGAACTATGTCAGCGAAAATCTATAGGAAGACACTGAAGAAATGTCTTGGTTTTTATCAGACCTGCATTCCCATGATGTCCCATCCTGTACCAGAACAGGGACATACTTGCTACAGTTTTGTTGGGCTTCATCTTGTTCTCAGCTAATCCAACTTCTGAGTCCTTCCCCAGCAGCACAGCTCTACAGCTACATTTTGGGAGTGTGGTTTGAATGGTTAAAGCAGCCAAATGGATGTCCAGGAATATTCCTCATATTCCTGACTCTCTCTCTGCTGTGTCCCCACATCTCCAACTCTATCTTCTGTGAGGCAGGAGAAGGCAGTTCCCCCTGAGAACTTCCTAATATTTGCAGAATGCTTTGTGAACCCCGCATGAGAAGATCCCTAAACACAGGCACAAGATGATGTCATGCCAAAGAGGATCAACTAAAAGTTTCAAAACCTGGAAATGGATTGCTTGGACCTTTGTTTCCCTTTTAAAAGTTCAGAAACACTACAGCATCCCAAAGCACTTCAGGAACACTGTGAGGGAGGAAACTTGAAGCCTCAGAAATATGATACTGGCCAAAAAAGGTCTTTATTTTATTTTTTTATTTGTTTTAAGTACAAGCAGATGAAAGGGGCTCTGTGATTAAAAGATAAGCACAGGTTTGTGGAACTGTGTCAAATGTTGAAGTAGCAGTGTAATGCTAAAGCTTCTACAAATGCTGCCACTGTGTTCTTGCACCAATAGTTGCCCTTTTCATATACATGAGACCTGAAAAAAATTGTTTTTTTCTAAAATCACCATGTGGTATGCAAATGTATCTATGTACTCTGTATTAATACAGGCTTACTAGGTTTAGTCCTCGAGTGACTAATGGACCTGTATGTAGGACATTGAAGACATGTGCAGTTGATCTGCCAGAGTACAAGGAAAATCTAATTAAGCAACTAAAATAAATGCATTGTGTCTGCAAAGGATCTCTGCTGGCACAGTGGCTCTACAGAGCCCTGTGGCAGCTCCTGGACTCTGTTTGACTGTCCAGCAGTGGGGCCAAATGGCTTCATGGTACTTGTTCCACAAGTCTGGTCTCTTCTGCTCTGGAAACCTGAGGTCCTGCAGCTCCTGAAGTTGGCAGACCCAATGCACTTTGCAGCTTAGCCACTGTCTGCTCTGCTACTTCACCATGCAGGACAGTCTCTTGAGCCACAGATGCATTGATGGGAAGGCTGTCAGGTCAAGCTAGTCTTCCTAAGAGTAATTTCACAGAGTAATTTGCCTTCATTTCCCAGGGGTGAGGGTGGCACTGTGCGCAATGTTGCAATCACCAAGGTTCATGCAGAGCTGAGCTGCAGTGGAGCCCTTGCATCAGCCAGGGGATAGCCCTAAGGCTGAGACAGCTTAATCCAGCACTTGCTGGAGGAGGACGTGAAAGGCTTCAGCAAAAGCATTTGGGCTCCCTATGCAAGCAGCTTTTGCTAACAGTGCCATTTGTTCTCCTGTGACATGGAGGCCTCCTTCTTGCTCTATACAAACATATAGCAAAGTGTAAATTTTATAAGCAACCGAAAACCAATTTTTATAATGGTAAGTGTCTGACAGATTTATCAATAGCTGCTCCTGTGTCCCCAGCAGTGCATGCACACAACCTGTCATTTTAGGGACACTGCAGTGATACGTGAATTAGGAACAAAATTTCCCAGGAGCATTCAGCTGTGCTGGTATACATCATAGAGAAGAGATAGCTATATTCATTTTGGCTATGAACACACTTCTCAGAATGTGTAGAATAGCTGGCTTCAGTACAGCATTCACTGAAAATGAGAGCTGTTGATAAATGTCCAAAATCTTAGCTAGATCATGAGCAAAAATAATGGATCTAGTGGGACACCAGTATCAATTGTACATTTCCTTCAGCTTCTGGAAGATGTGGATTTTTCTTTTTTTAACTACATTTTAATGATTCCATGAAATGGATTCAACACACTTGGAAAGTCTCAAGTGAGTGCAACAGGGATCAAGAAAGCTTTCATAGGCTCTGTTAGTATTAGCAATATGGAGACTCCAGGAGGATTTCTGCTGTAATTTTTCTAGATAAATCTGGAAATTCCCACTTGGCATTACTTATCCAGAACAAGTATAGTTTAGGATGGGTATGAGCTTCATGAGAAGTAGCCATTGCAAGACTTTAGAGAGAAAATTGGTTAACCTATTGTATGAAATTAAAAATCTCAAGATTAGGCCTCCTCTTCCACATGCTTTGTGACAATGGTCTAAATCTCCAGCTGAGCAATGTTCAATGTCTTTATTAGGAAGACTTGATGAGGAAGGTTACTTGTGCAGGGGGCTAGGGGATCCAGCAGATAGGGGTGGACAGGATGGCAGCAAGTGGTTTTCAGCAGAAAGCACCAGAAAACAAACAAGAATCAGTAGCTTGGATGTTGGATTCCATTAAATATGAGAATGAGGGGAACTATGTACAATGGCAAGCATCTGGGCTGGAAAACAAGCCAGGTACTGGAGCTATCAAATGAAAAAGTTTGTAAGTCAAGGTAAGAAAAGAAGAATAAGCTTCTTTCAGCAATATTCTTATTTTGAGAGGTGTGATGATGGGCAGACATGCAATGAAAATAACAATTCCAATTAGGTTGAAAACCAACTTGTTGAGCATATTAAAGACTGTTAATTTTTTTTAAGTTTCAGTAGAAAAACTAGACAGGAGGTGGACAGTAATTAATGTAAATTGCAAGGAAAAGACCAGGAAATCAAATGTTAGCAGCCTCCACAATGAAACAAAATGAGTTAATCATAATTATCATCATTACAATGTGTATCAGGGGAATTAATAATTGTTAGTTAATTGTCAACAGTGTCATTCTAACTTTCTCTAGTGCATTTGCATGTTTTCCACCTCTTATTTGGTCTCATTAATTTAAAGAGATGCTGTCAACTTGAAATCCAAGCTTTTTAAGGTAAATTAAAAGTGATTGATCTTCCCTTTCTGCCAGTTATGACTTTACAGTTATGTACTGATATATAAAAATGTTTTTTCTTCCTTACATACATAAGTTGCAAAAGGAAAACTGTGAACAGTGACAGTTATTAAAAAAGATGTCACCAAAGATTCAAAGTAAACAAACTGGAAAATCTACTTCTTTCTGGCCTCTTCCAGGACTCAAAATCTATACACCTCAAATGAATACAGGACCTGATCAGAGCTGTTCTTTCAGATAAATTTCATGCAGCATTATAGACAAGAATCAAAGCTTCAGCTATTTCTCATGTTTCTTAACAGAGATGCATTTTACAGGAAAGGTTATCTGAGTTTCTTATCAATAGGGAATAGACCCTGGATAAATGCAGGAATTGATGTAGCAGATACCTTGTGTTGAATTTAAAGTGAAAATTGAACCTTCCATAAGATGTTATGATTCTAGGAAATGATGATACTGGTGACCTTTGAGCCATTATTATTATTATTATTATTCCTCATTGTAGAGATGGGCCCATTAAGTACAAGTCGTATGTAATTTAACTGATGCTCCACAACACTCGGTCTGTTACTTGTATTTGTCATCCTTTGCACCTGGTCACGGTTTTCATTATTTGTATTGTTACATTGTCCTTTTTATGCATGTACTTTATTACCTTGTGGAGACAAAATAAACTTTTTTTTAAGCTTTGTTCAATTTTGTAAGGCCATTCTGCAGCACAGAAACAGGTATGGGAAAGTCCACACTCCAAGTTGTTCAAAGTTAATAAAAAGCAACATACCAATTCAACCCATATACTGCCTTAAATTTTTATAAATGCCATAAGAAGTATTACAAGTTCTGAGGCTAGAGGTTGCATCACTTTATTAAGTGAGCTACTAGGCTAGAAAAAATTATATTGGTCTGTCTAAAAAAAGATATTTATTTTACTTACATAGTGTTTTTTATTATGAAGCAGTGGGTAGTTGCCAGTGCCATCATGGATGAAATGAGTGTGGTGATACCAGGATGCTGAATCTGTGTATCTGTGTCTGTCTGCTGGTCTGACCTTGCTGGTCAGGGAGAACACCCAACTGCTTCCATCCCAGACCCCTTGCTGCAATGATGCCTGACCTTCACAGCATAGTCAGGATAGAAGGTTTGGATGGCTGTCCTGCTCCAGCCACCATCTGCAAACACAAGGCTGCCCAGCATGCCCCCCACACAGCACCCATCATGAGATTTTCACATCCCATCATTCCTTTCCTGGTTCTTGGTCCTCCATTTTGCTGCTTCCTGGACCACAGCCTCCTCCCAGTTGGTGAACCTGCTTCTGAAGCCCTTTCCTCCTTGGTAGCAGTTCTGTCACGTGCATAGACAACTTGGTATTTTTGATTCATTTACCTGGGTAATCTTGCGTGGAATTCTCTTAGTAATAAAAGGTTTTAAAGTTTTTTTCTGATTGTGTCAGACCTACATCTAAGGATTTCTTTTGTGACATATATTAACGGGGCCACAGGGATTCCTTGCATCTGGATCTACCCCTCCCATGACAGTTATCACAGAGAAGTGATGTTGAGGCATGAGATGCATGAAGTGCATGAGATAGAAACAAGAAAGGCATAACAGGAAAGACAAGAAGCAAGAAATATCTCTGTAGCGTGGTTTGGAAGGTGGGACAGTGGGTGAACAGGTTGTGAGTCTTTGGGAGGAGATCAGTCTCCCATCCAAAACTGGAGCTGAAAAGGATTGGCTAAAGTGGCTGGCTTGCTCCATTCTAGGTCACCACACTTCAGATGATGGGGTGAGTTAGAAGACATAGAAACCACCCGTATTTTAACAGCCATAAGTCCAGGGGCACCACAGCAATATGAATATGAAGGGTTAGCCATGAGCAAGCTTCCTTCTTTCAAGAGCTTATCTGATACCTCTCCATGATCAAAGTTTCTCTTGGTGATAAAATGATTGACCTCCCAGACACTGGCTGCTCACATCCAGCCTCCTGTACAGCTGTGTGTTCTGAGCCAAACTGCAACCTCTACATGAATGCCTGAGCTGATTCCCCAGAGACATGTGAGTGGGATGTAACAAGAGACACTGTCAAGTCTTCCCTGGTCTGGGCTCAACCCTAGTGACTTCTACAGACATGTAACACCTCTAAGTTTAGCCTACAGGAAAACAAAGTTCTAATGAGTGCAGATAAAAGTCCCTAGAGCACTGCTGTGCCTTCTGTCACTTCACCCAACCTGCAGATCTTCATGAAGCCCTGCCCTAGAGCTAGGCTATGTGTCAGACCAGAGCCATGCTCTCACCAGCTGCTCTGTCCTGGGCTGCTTTTGAGGAAATGCGAAGAGCAATGAAGGGCCCAGGAGCAACCTACTGTTTTAGTCCATCACGTAGACAAGGTCAGACACGAGTTAATCTAAATGTGAATGTAGTGCACTAACAGAAGAAATAATGTCTCTGTTCAGATACAAAAAGAACACTTGACAGGACCAGTGGGAAGTATTCTGGTCATTCCAAAAGATGAAACTTGAAAGAAGGTCAGATGTCCTGAAGCATTTGTGGCTTCTCCCACAGCCGCAGTTTGTATTTCAAGTGATTGTGTAGGTGTTACCCTTGGGACTATGACAAGGTGTCAGTGAGCATTGTGGAATAGGTCCTTCAAACCATGGAGGAAATAGATTACATTATATATGCAATCTGTGAAGCATCCGAGAGAGCAAATATATTTATATATATTCTGAAAAAAACACTTCCTTCACTAATGATAAAGATCTATAATAATGGAAAACAGCAACAACAGTCCCAGGGATCACAGAGACGAACTAAAGAGGTACATCTCTGAGATCAGATATGATAGAAATCATCTACAGTTTAAATGTGTGCACAAAGAAAAAGTAACCAGAGGTTATATACGTGCAAACACACCTTGTTTGTACTCTGCCTTCTGAACAGGAGTGTTCTGAACTTCAGTATATGCAAAACCTGTGAAAGTCTTCTTCATCACTGACCTTCATAGCACTAAGGATCAAGGCTTCTTCATCAGACCAAACTGGTCTCATCATGGAGCAACAAAGGGACTGGGACACCTGGAAAGAGTTAGGCAAAGCACAGAACGCAGGATCCAGCCAAATAGAACCATATCTGCCTTGTAGAGAGCTTAAAGATTTCCTATGTCTGTACCAGCCAGTCACCCTAACCCCAGTCTGAAACAGCATGGAAGGTCTGCAGCCTCATGCTAAGCCCAGCTTTTGGACCACTCTTAGTCTAGCAGCAGCCATTTGGAGCAGTATTCCCAACTCACCTCCACCTGAAGTCTTTGGCCCTCCGATTCACTGGTGACTTAGAAGTAACACCTTGACTCTCAAGGGCTTTTGCATTTCTGAAGCCCCTGTATTCAAGAATTATTTTCCTCATCTCATCTGCAACTGGGAGGAGCAGCTGTCTGTCCTCTAGGTCATGACAGACTGTCACTTCCACTTACATACTGTGGGGGAAGGGCTGCTGGCTAGTGAGTGTCAAGCTGCAGAGCTGCAGAAAGTGCTTCTCCAGTGTCTTAGGATTGTTAAGCAGCTGACGTAACCCCCTGTGTCTTTGGAGGAATAAAACACTTACATAAGATTGTTTTGTAAACTGAGAGCTTCAGAAGTGTCAGGGTTTGATTCAGCTGTGAGAGTAGCCCCGAGGGTTGGATGCTTATCAGAGCTACTCTCGGAGGTGTTGTGTCAAACCCTGCTCCCACAGTCACACTGAAGTCTGCCACACACCCACCATGGGAAGCACTGACTTGAGACTTAGATGTTTGAGATTTTCAAAATCTTTCCCAGTTTTATCCAGGTGCTTGAGTTCTGGTCACCATTAGAAAATGAATTGCCAAAACCCATTAACAATAACATTTTTGTCTACTGTTTCCACCCCATCCAACTGTGGCAGTACAAGGGAAGTGGGATCCAGTGAGAGCTTATTTCCACAAGCTTTCTAAAGTTGTGAAGCCAAGGGGTTTGCATTGGGGAGTTTTATGAGACCATGTTATGAACCTTTTAGTTTTCTCCTTTGGCATCCTCAAAAAATGGCTTGCTTGGTCTAAGTCTGCATTGTGTTTGATTGACTAGCTCCCCAGAATAACTGTATCTTTGTTTCCATCTCCAGATAAACACTATTCACATGAATGAAGAAATACTGAATTTAATCTCAGCATATATCAGCTTTCAAAAACATGGACACCTGGGAAATATGCTTTTAATTAAAACAAAACAAAACAAAACCCAAGCAAAAACAAAACCAACAACAACAACAACATCAACAGCAACAACAACAACAAAAACAAACTTAGCAGTTTGTCCAGCTTTCCCAAGGACATCTTACTTCTGGAGGATCCACTGTCCCTGTTCTTTGCATGAAGATATGCATGAGAGACAGCACCTGTAACCTTTCTGCATGGTCAAACCAGCATCATGACATGTTGGATATAGGAATCATGGGTCAGGAAGGGACTTTTCATCAGGCTCCATCCCCTGATATCACACACTACTACATTACATAATCCACTTCTTAAAAATACTGAACTGCATCTTAAAAGTAACTTCATTTTTTTCTTCTATCATTCCTGTTGAAAAGCTGTTGCCAGAGCATCATTCTTATGGGTGGAAATGGTTTAATTTTCTACTGAAACCTATTCATGGCTATACTCATTTGCTCTTCTTCTAGCACTGCCCTGCAGCTTTTCTCTTCATAGATGTCTACCCCCTGATGTTACTTATAAATCAAAACTGTTTCTCTCCTCAGCCTTTACTTTCCTGGGTTAAACAAGCCAAATTCTTCCTATCATCTCTTGTATGATCATCTCTGCATTCCCCACGTCACCTAGGTCTAGAACTGGACTTGGGCCAGGCAGAATTTATCTTTCTTGAACAAGAAAACTTTGCACATAGGAAACAAAGCTCATATGGCTTTTACAATGCTGTAACTATTTGTCATTTGTGATTGTACTATGTTGGACCTCTGTACGGTGTTTTAGCACTACAGAGGTGATCTTCTTGTACAGGAATAGAATGTGATACACCAACACAGCTGTGTACACGGTGAGGAGTAAAACTGCCACATGCCTGGTTTTACCTTTATTTCTTTGCTGTCAAGAGTCTACCGTAGAGAGACTGTACACCTGGTTCATGTGTCCAGGTTTTCTAAATCATCTTCAGAGGTATTTAAAAGTCATAAAGATGTGGTGTTCACTGGCATGGTTTAGTGGTGTACTTGGTAGCATTAGGTTTACAGTAGTACTCAATCTTAAAGGTCTTTTCCAACTTAAACAGTTCTATGATTCTATTCAAAAGCCAAAGGGGTTCAAGCATCTGGGTGCCTTACCCATTGCAGCCTTGGTCAAATGTATATTTAACTGCAGCAGGAGTGTCAAAGATAGGCAGTATGATTTCTTCTGAGGAAGGAACTGGCTCAGGACAAAGCCTGGAGACTGTTGTAAATAACATGCTTAATTTCAGAGATGCTGGCCAGATGTATTTCACCTGGGGGGATGGGAAACATAGCAGTCTGAGCAGACAGGTTTGAAATTGCTCTCTTCTGTGGTCTACTTTTATATTTTAAGACATTTGTGGGTTTTTTGGGTATGTATTTTCCCGACCAACTTAAAACCATGGAGGGAGTTTTCTTTTTGATGTAAACAGGGGGGTTAAATATTGCTACTGCCTGTAGCTATAAAGAGTTATTTTGGTTTTATATTTGTATTCTCCAATGATATGGAAAGAGAATAGCAATATGTTATATGTAACTGAGATACCTCTTTCACATCACTGCTGTCTACATCAAACCATTTCTGCCTTACTCTGCTGTTTCTCTGTTCTTCGTGGCCTTCCCAATTATAATCCTCCATGTTCATTAAGAGTCCATTAAAAATGATGGTTCATTAAAGCCTCCTGGTAAATCTGGCAGCAGTTAACAGAATAAATTCAAGGTCCAGCCAAACAAATCAGAAACAGTTTCTTGCTGACCCACTCCAACTAAGACTTGTGTCTGAAAATGAAATACTGTAATCTCTCTGTCTGTCAGCTCGCCTGCTATTGTTTGTGCTAAGGCTTCCTGTCCTGTGAAGATAGCTATATTTACAATCGTTATTTATGCAGCATCATATTATGTTTAGCTGGTGACATATGGTGACATACTCTTTTTCATTTGGTTAACTGGAAGAGAGCACCTTGTATATAAAGCTCAACCTTCCATTCATGTTTTCTTTTCCAACTTGAATAGCCTGGTCTTGGTACAATAAAAATAAGTTTTAGAAATCAAACCAGGACAGGTACCTTCCAGTCTGAACTGGTACTTTCAAGTCTGTGGTCTCCTGTCTTCATATTAATTTTCTTTTGACAAAGCATTGACCAGTGTAGCCCGTGAACTGGTCTGTCTGTCTTTTCAGGCAGATCATTCCATCATTGACATGACTATGATCTTGGGTTGTGGATAACCTTGGTTTCTTTTCTGTGGCTCCAGTTTTTTCAAGCTCTGTAAGGTTAAAGCCCAAACAGAAACATTGTCAAATGAAGGACAGAATGGCCATTGGGGAAAATGTAACAACCCCAAAGTCACTCAGACAGGCAGCCAGGATCAGTCCGGAGTGGCAAGAGGAATACTTGTCCCCTGTGGCCAGGCAAATGTACCCTGTGCATGTGCTGTCTGTGCTGGACAGGTTTCCTAAAGCCAGGTTCTCCCTTGGCAACTGTGTTTTCATGGCAAATGTTCTTGAAGGCATGGTTTAGACTCAGGTCACTATGAATCTTTCATAATCCTCCTTAATACTTCCTTTCAAGTTACACTGTCACATTCAGATGACAGAAAATCCTCACTTAAGGCAAATATTAGAGTTCCCTAGAAGTTCGTCTCATTTAGCTACTTTGGGTCTTCCCTTTTTTTCCTGTACATCCATTATAGGTAGTAAGTGATAAACATTCCATCGCCTCTATCAGTTGAGGACAGAGCCCCCAATTCCACCCTGAGAGTTCTGTAAGGAGAAAGTCCTGTAGTTCAGGACTACCTGTTTCCTTCCTTTTGTGAATATAAAATATCACACTCTATTGTCAAAGACCCTTTTTTTTTACTATGATGGCTCAAATGCTTGCTAAAGGTCCACAGCACTCTCAGGGGCTTAAAAGGATAAAGACAGATTACAGCAGGGGTTTGGTTTGTTTTTTTTTAATCCATGCATTGTGTTGAAGTGCTGTGCAAGGCATTTCACACTGTCTGCCTAGCCTGGTCTCTGCTTCCTCTTATTTCAACTAGGCAGGAAGCTGGTGACCATCCATACTCATTTTCCTTCACCATTTTCTCTTTTCTAATCATATGTCTTTCTGCAGCAATAGCCTCTCAGATACTATGTGATATGTGTGGTTTTTTCCCAGTTCTGTCACTCTGTGTGATCATATTGACACTGGGATGGTTGTGTTGCAGTGATGATGAAACAGGGCCGACTTTGCCAGCGTGCTGGCAATGAAGTGCAAAATAGATGTGTCACCCCTGAGCAGATCAGCTGGGTCATTCACATGCACAAAATCTGCTGAAATTAATTGAAAACCTCATGGACACAAAGATACCTTGTTTGTATAAATATTTGCCAGTTACGGTCTTAAGCCAAGAAGTAAAGACAGGCACAACTTTGGAAATTTAAGGCACACACATTCTGAAAATGTCCTGGCTCTCTGGGGCCTTTGTTCTGATTCATAACTTTGTGTTTTGCACTTTACGCAAGAAGTGACAGCAATTTTGAATATTTATTTGATAAAGGAATCTTTTTTTCTATGACTTTGATTTGATTTGCTTGCTGCAATTTTTTTTCTTCTGATTGTCATATAATTTCCCATCATCTTTCTCTTCTGTTCATATCTAGTTCTTTCCATCTTTCTGAAGAGGATTTCTTCTCTACTCTTTTTATCAGAGATTTCTTATCATTTCATTTGCTCATAGTTGGAATCCCTCAAATTTCTTCTGGTTTATCAGTATCCTCCTGTAGTCAAGTGCCTAGGAATGCATACAGCTATCCAACCACAATCTTTCCTAAAGACTTACAAAAGAGTAATTACTTCACTGGTCTTATAAATGATACTGCATAGTATAATATGCCAAAAGACTTTGTCTTCTGCAGCAGAAATCACAGTGCATACTCATATTTAACATGTTTAATTTGTTATCTACTATCAATTCCAAAATTAATAAGTTATTAGTAACTTTGGAGCTCCCTGAACCCTCTGGGACTTTTCCCTTTAGATATAAGCATCAGCCTCATTAATGCCATTATAATTTATTCATCACTCTCTAATTTTCTGTTAAATTCCTCTCTACTTTCAAAGTTAGAATTAAATATATGTATGAACCATGTTCATTTCTGACTGAGTAGAGGCCCTCCAGGCACTGATGAATTCGGCTTTTAGCTGATGAATGACAATCAGTCCCTTGCAGAAAGCTGAGTTATGAGATTATGAATTTGGGAGGGTGGAAATTATTGGCTGTTTTTCTTTTTCTTTTCACCACTGATGTCAGGGGATGTTGTGCATCTGATGTCAGAAAACCAGTACCATGAATTCATGTTATCTTTTAGCTTCAGAAATGAACCTTATGGTATAGCAGGAGATGCAGTGGGTCCCATGCTGTTTGGAGTCATTAGACCTGATATGGCTGATAATATAAGAAACATGTTATTGTTCAAACACAATTTCTTAGGCTGAGTGGAAAATGTCTGTTGACTCTCCAGCTCCTCTGTTAAGCCAAAGAAAAGAGTATATTATAATTCACTCAGGGCTAAAATCCTCCCAAATAATAAAGTTTTAGATTGTTCTGATTTTATTAGGAAGTACTTCTACACTCAGGATGGAAAAAGACCCACAGCTACTGTCTGCTCTGCCTACCAAACATCAGGGAACAGAAGCAGAAACCATGTACAAGCCATCTGACTGCATCTTGGATTTCATGGCCAAACTTCAAAGTTAATCCTCCTTTTGCCTTTGTGTCTAAAGATAACATTCAGCAGGCACCTCCAATGATGAGGAGATGTTGGGAAGGATGAGATATGGGAAGAGCATCCCTCTGTGATCCGCCTGCAGCTGCTTCAGAGAAATACCACAACTCTGGAGGCTGTCAGCATGTGGTGCTGTGGGGCAGCGGCAGGTTGCAGTGTGCTGGAGGAACCAGTTTCCCCTCTAGAGACAAGGACATTAAGCCAGTCACTAGTGGTGTCCCNCAGGTGGGGGTTGGCCTCTTCTCCCAGGCAACCAACAACAGGACAAAGGGACAAGGGCTTAAGCTCTGCCAGGGGAAGTTTAGGTTAGATGTTAGGAAGAAATTCTTTACAGAGAGGGTAATCAGGCATTGGAACGGCCTGCCCAGAGAGGTGGTGGATTCACCATCCCTGGAGGTTTTTAAAAAGAGATTGGACATGGCCCTTAGTGCCATGATATAGTAATTGGAGTTGGATCAGGGGTTGGACTCGATGATCTTGGAGGTCTTTTCCAACCCAATCTATACTATGATTCTATGATTCTATGACATGCCACTCCAAAGCGAGGTGACTGTGGAGATGAGAGGCCTGCCACCTCTAGGGATGTAATTTCTGAAGTGCTGAAAGAAAGCAATTGTTAGCAATTTTCTGGGAGAGAAACAGCATGTGAGTTATTGATTGCTTCATATTGCCAAGTAATCCGAGAGCAAACTTTCTGTGAGGAAAGGCCAAAGGGTCAATTATGTATTTCACCATTTTTGAGAATGTCTACATCAAACTGATGACAGGAAGAACTAGATTCCCCTCACTTCATGTAATATATGCTTCCAAGGTTCAATAGCATTGTCATATAATTCAAGTGTTTTCTTCAATCATTATTCATATCTTCTGTTAGCAGTGGAGTTGGAAAATAATGAAAATATTATTCATAGAATGCATTAATCCCAAATTCCATGAATCTCATTGAATAAATTGTTCAACTATTATTATCTCTCTCTTCCCCCTCACTCCTCCGCCCTGTCCCCAGGGATTTTCAGATGACTACCCCTAAAGACAAACAAGCACAGATGCAGGTGTTGGAGATGCTGCAGCTGCGTTGTATGAACCAAGTGGATGGACATGAACATGCAACAGATGGTGTCTATGTCTCCTCTATTTTGTTTCATGTATGGGACCCTAAAAGATATTTCTGTACAAAAACCCAAAATTACATCAGATGTCTAAGCGTAGACAAATGAATCAATCACATCCTGAATAATATTTAAATCCACTTTCTGCAGAGGCAGATCGTGTCTGAGATGGCCCTGCTTGTCACTCCCCAGGGATGAACAGGGCAGCAGCAGCTTCTGGTTGGTGTCTGCAACTGAGCTGTGTTTTTGTTGCTTCTGGGAAGGCATCAGGCAGGAGAGGGGCAGTGCTTCTCCAAGTTTGGTGTGGCAGTACTGGAAACTTGTGACTTCTAATAAATGGTATTTATTCTAATAATTTTATAAGCTCAGGGTTTAATTGTAGACTATTAGCAGTTATTGGTATTAAAGCTGAATCTTTCATCCCTTCCAATGAAAGAAGCTTTAAGATAGTGTTGCACTCTACTGTTCCAGGCAGAAGTATCTTGGAGTTAAGGGCTTCACATGCTTGCAACCCAAGAAGGTATTTGCAGCATTGCCTGCTCTGCCTATACCTACTAAAGTGTGGGAAAAGGCCTGAGAGCCATGTATACCTTATGGGGTGGACTATAGGATCCCATCAAGAGGGCACTGATCTAATACCCCTCATGCAAGTCTACCACAGGCCAGCTCTATGGGCAGGTCCCAGCATTGTACCTCCTCTCCATCTTGCCTATCTAGGTGTCGGGAGCTTTGGGTAGATGCTTCTTCATAGCATCTTGTACAAAGTGAAATACTGACAAGTGAACTGAGTCCTGCTCCCTCTCACATCTCAATATGAAGGGATATAGGATAAAAAGATTAGTTTTTCCTAAGCCTGCCTGTCTACAGGACTGGTGACTGCAACCCAGGATCACTTTGGAGCTTAGTGGGGTTCTTACCTGATGAGAGAAACTGAAGAGCATGGGGCCTCATTTTATGCATTCTGAAAGGTACAGACAAAAGAAATTGCATCCCTGTTTCTCTCTATTTGCGGTATGAAGACCAGATCATAGAATCATAGAATCCTCAGGGTTGTAAAGGACCTCTAGGATCATTGAGTCCAACCTTCATCTACGTATCCATTAGACCATAGCCTCAAGTGCTACATCCACTCATTTTTTAAACACCTCCAAGGATGATGACTCCACTGCCTCCCTGGGCAGCCTGTTCCAGTGCCTAACCACTCTCCCAGTGAAGAATTTCTTCCTAATATCTAATCTAAACCTCCCCTGATGCAACTTGAGGCCATTTCCTCTCATTTTATCGTTAGTAATATGGGAGAAGAGACCAACACCAGCCTCTCTACAACCTCCTTTTAGGAAGCTGCAGAGAGCAGTAAGGTCTCCTCTCAGTCTCCTCTGCGCTACACTTCTCTACACTTCTATAGACTGTCTGATCAGACACGCCTAATCTTGCTTTGTGAATATTAACTGTTGATCTCATAAAACCCATGTATGGTCTCAGTGTTCCCAACACCACACTGAGACCTGTGTGTTCATTCATGAGAGTATCCCCACACAGCAGGGGACAAGGGAACTGCAGGAGAGCCCACAACATCTGTCTTGAAGGACTAACTTCATTTAGTCAGGACTACTGGTGAACTACCCTGCAGGCTTTGCTGTTTGCAAATAAACCTTCTTACATATTTACCACAGTCATTACCACTGAGATGGAACAGTCTTAGCATAAAACGTCCTTATTGCTCAGCTAATAGTTTCTGTGTTTCACCACCTCTGTCTGAAGTGTATGATAGATGACCTCTGCCCAAGAGCCTTCTCTATCTCCACATAATCATTATCAGATACAAGCATGTATTCAACACTGCAGGCATCAGGCTTGCAGAAGCCAAGCCATACTTTGTGGATAGGAGCACCAATCCGCAGGAGTTACATATTGCCTTTATGCCTTCCCCGATCATTTATAATTTACTTTTCCAAGTCAGTCTATAAAAACTAATGTTCATTTCAGCTCAGCTGTCTGTCGCCTTGTGCACTCCCCTGCCCCTCAAACAGTGAGCAGGGCATCCTCTTTATACCATTTTCCTTGGTGTGGTGAGGGACAAGCTTAAGTGCTACTCACCCCAAGGCTCTGAGTGATTTATCTGAGGAAAACTATTGCTGACGCCATTTTCACCATCCAACTTGTAAATTAATTTTTTTTTCCAAAGGCTTAGTTATTCATTATCCAACTGCCACAAACATTTCCATTATGCCCTTCTGCATCTGGCTGCTTCTAGGTTTTGTCTAACTGTCTCCCTTCCTCAACTCGGTTTGTGTGGGATGTTTCAGAAACTCCCATCATTTCTAATGTGGAGCATTGGTTTGGGTCAGTGGGGGTGGGCTGAAGCAGTGTTCACATTCAAAGACGCATAGGTATGTGTTTAACTTGTAGTCTTATAAATGTCAGCTTGTAATTTGCATGTAAGTGCTTTGCAGAAATAAAGCTGTAGGACAAAAGCAAGGTGAAGTGTGAGTTATGAGGCTATGGAGATGGTGCAGCATCCCAGGTCTTCTGTAATGTGGCGTAGCCTAACTATTTTGCCCTGACAGGAGATTTGTCCCAAGGGAAAAGTGATGGCAGTCTTTCATGAGCTGCAAACAAAAGCATAGAATTTGTCTTTCAAGCTGTGATAGACTAAAATGAAATGGACAGAAAACACTGAATAGACACAAACTCCTTTGCATTTTCCCTTCCATACACTGCAAGTTTTTAAAGAGCTGTTGGTGGCTGCACTGTTGTTTAATTTGTCCATGCCCTTGATGTCAGAGAAGGACCCTACAGCCAGCAGTACCTTGCTTGCCAGATGCAGAGTGCTCCTAGCCTGAGGACTTGGGGAACCTGCAGAAATCAGTGGGGGACATGCTTCTCACCTCCTTTTTAAATGACTGTTCCCTTCATAGTGATCCCTGTAGCTGCTTGCAGAAGATGCACAGGATGAGCAGCACCAGCTCACCCAACGAGCTGTTCAGTTGTGTCCTGTCAGTACAGGGTAGAGTTTACTGAAACATTTTCTCAAGGCACGGCAACGAGGACAGATTTGCTTATCATGTTCACTCATTTTGGCCAAAGAAAGGAGACAGTTTGTCTGCCCATGTCTTCATTGATGAATGTCTGCAAGGGGGGCTGCAAGCACAACTCCTGGAATGGCATCTATCCTTTTATCTCATTCAAACTCTGCATGCTTCAATGTTTGCTTATAAGCTTTCTTCATGCTCTGACTAAAACCTACCATGAAGCCAATCTGAGCACATTACGGGTGCCTCTTCCTTCATGAGAAGAAAATTAGCCTTTCATAAGGGACCAAGGAGATAAAATCACATGGATGACCTGAATGGATCACCATCTGGATCATGGGTGTGAATGCAAAGTGTTTTCTCACTCACATCTTCCTATCACAGGATGAGGAGCAGAAATTATCTGGACCAGAGGAGCTGCAATGGTCAATATTTGTCTTCACTAGAATGCAGCACAGGCACACAGTGAAAGAAACTTTTCCCCCAGCACATCTGTCTGTCTTGCTGCAGTGCAGATCAAGAGGGCATTGCAAGCTATGTGTTTGAGACACATATTCCTGCATGTGTGCAAGTGCTGTGAGGTCCACACCATGCTCCACCAAGGGGACTCCCAGAATGGTTCCTGGGAGGGAGTTGTAGGTGGATGGGTGGTCCATCCAGCCCCAGAGAGACATGATGACTCTCTCCCTTTTTCAACCTCACACTACATCATGCAACATCCACCCCAGCCTGCGACCTGCCCTCACACTGCTCAGGGATCTTCTATGGCTCAAGGAGCTCGGTTTTGCTACCCCTGCTAAGCCCTGTGTGAGAGGAGAGGCAGCACTGGAGCAGCTTGTGCCCTCTCTTTTTCCATAAGAGCTCCTCTATCCTCTGTCACAGGGAAAAATCTGCTCAGCTCAGGTGGTTTAAATCAAATCAGGATCAAAGCAATTTTTAGATTTTGTAATGACATCCAATTAACTGGCAGTGAACTGTAGACAGGGGATCAGTGTCAGTAGTATGACAAACCACAGCACTATATGCCTATGAAATGTTAATAAACACATATTAATAAACAAAATTTCAAAATAGCCTTCATAACTAATCCTTCAAATCTCTATTCCCACAATGTGCACAGTTATGACCACCCTACCTCTTCAGAGGCCATGTGAGCTACCATATCTCACACCTTCCCTGGAAATGAGGACTTTCCTACACTCACAGCCCCTGCTGTGAGACGTGGGTACACACCAGTGACAAAGGACCCCCCAGGCACATGTGGAACCCCAGTAGAATAGAATAGAATAGAATAATATTTCCGTATTGGAAGGGACCTACAGCAATCATCTAGTCCAACTGCCTGACCAAATTGGTCTCTACAGGTACCTGAGAGGAGACTGTAGAGAAATGGGTGTTGGTCTCTTCTCATAAGTCACGACTGATAGAACAAGAGTAAATGACATCAAGTTATGCCAGGGAATGTTTAGGTTGGACATTAGCAAAAACTTCTTTACTGAAAGGATTATCAAAGTCTGGAACAGTCTACCCAGGGAAGTGGTTGAATCACTATCCCTGAATGTATTTAAAAGCTGTCTAGATATGGTGCTCAAGGATGTGGTGTAGTGGTGGCCCATGTAGAGTTAATAATGGCTGGACTTGATGATCTTAAAGGTCTTTTCCAAACACAGTAATTCTGTGACTGTGAGTTCAGGGCTGGCCAAAAGTTAAAGCACATTGTTAAGGGTATTGTCCAAAGAATTCTTAAACACTACAGGCCTGGGGCATTGACCACTTCTCTAGAAAGCCCATTCCAGTGTTTGACCATCCTCTCAGTAAATAAATGCTTCCTAATATCCAGTCTAAACACCCCCTGGCACATCTTCAAACCGTTCACATGTATCCTATCACTGGATACCAGAGAGAAAAGCTCAGCACCTCCCTGTCCATGTCACCTCCTCAGGAAGCTGTAGAGAGTAATGTCGTTGCTCCTTGGCCTTTTCTCCAAACTAGACAAATCCAAAGTCCTTAGCTGTTCCTCACAGGATATTCCTCCCAGCTGTTTCACCAGCTTTGTTGCCCTCCTCTGGATGCATTCAAGGACCTTCACATCCTTCTTACATTGCAGGGCCCAGAACTGCACACAGTACTCAAGGCGAGGCCACACCAACAGTGGACAGAGTGGGATAATCACCTCTTTTGAACAGCTGGTTGTGCTGTGTTTGATGCACCCCTGGATGCCATCTCCCTTCCTGGCTGCCAGGGCAGACCGCTGACTCCTGCTGAGCCTGCTGTCAACCACAACTCTCAGATCCCTTTCTGTAAGACTATTCTCCAGCCACTCCTCTTCCTATTTATACTTTTCCACCACATTAGGTCCAGAATCCAGCTTTTAAACTTGTTAAATTTCATTACATTAATCACAGCCCAATGCTCCATTCTTTCTAGATTCCTCTACAGGACAACTTGTCCCTCAAGAGTCAGTTGCACCTCCCAGTTTGGTATCATCAACAAACTTACTAATGGTGCATTCAATTCCTGCACTCAGATAGTTGATAAATATATTGAACACAACTGGCCCTAGAGTTGGACTCTGAGGAACACCACTGGTGAATAGGACCAGCTGTAGCCCCATTCTCTACAACCCAAATGTCCTTTCAGCCAGTTCTTCATCCAGCACACCATGAACCAAATCATCCTGCAGACTGACAACTTGTCCAGTAGGATGCTGTGGGGACAGTATCAAAAGCCTTACTAAAATCCAAAAGGGCTACATCCACCACCTTCCCTCTATGCACTAGGCAGGTGATCTTATCATAGAAGAGTATCAAAGTAGATAAACAGGACTTTCTTTGCGTGCACTGATGTTGACAGCACTAACTGGATGACAGTTCCTTGTGGTGTACAACAGGGTAGCTGCTCTGCCCAGACTCAGCAGATGTCAGGAACATCACACCAACTTTTGATTGCTTCTGTTCCCAGTCCAAGGGCTCTCCCTGCTGTTACAAATTTTTATACTCATAAGCCCTTTTAAACCAACACCATCACTGTTTAGAATTCTCTCTGAAAGTCACTATTCAAATCCAGCTGGTTGACACTGTCTTCTTTAACATGCTCAGTTGCAGGCAAGTGAAGGCTTTTTTGGGTATTCTGCTGTATGCACTCACGTTTCTGTCCTAATGGCAGTTTTTAACAGGGCCATTTTGCCAAGACTGAGCTTTGTGAGCTCCCCCACAATTCTGATGAGGGGGGAGCTGTATGGATTTGTCCAGACCTTCCTCTGCAGCGAAATCCTGCAGCCTATCCTATCCTGTTGACAGGGCCACTGGTCCCTGGGCCATAAAATTGTTTTGCTTGTTCACTGTCTGCTGACCTCTGCTCTCTTCTTTACTGTGTAAAAGGGGCTGTGTGACTTTCTGAGGTCCCACCTGGCATCTCAGTCTGCTTCTTTTCCTCCATCTCTCCATCCTGGCACGGAAATCTACTTTTTCTCCTTGCCTTCTTCCTTCTCCACAGACCTGAGTTACTCATCATCCCTTCCTTGTCCATGGCAGCGTATGCCATCTTTTATGGGTCTTTAGACTGTGGTCCTACTTCTTCTCCTCCTCTTTGGGGAAGGATTTAATCATAACCATATAACGGTCTCTTGGGCAGGGCAAGTTCCAGTTTGTTCAGACTGAGATTATTTTCGGTGCATGATATTCTAGTGCATGTGTGTGTGTATGTGTGTGTGTGTTGTGTATGTTTGTGCATGTTTGCTTTTCTGTAATGACTGCTGTGCATGCAATATTAAAGAAACCAGGACTGCCATTTGGTTATATACCACTAGGCATTTGCCTGAGAACACTTATGTGGGATGCATTCCTACTTTTTGTTTTCTTAGACTTATTCCCAACCATATGCTTTAATATGCTTTCTTCCTTTCCTGTTTTTCATTGTTTGGGGTTTTTTTTAAGCAAATCCACAAAAGAGAATGATAAGGATGAAACTGAGTTAGGTAGCAACAGTAAACTGAAGATATTAATAGTCCTCAGCTTGGCATTTATAAGAGATGAGGATTATTTTTTGAAGTGGTACCCAGTGAATGCTCAAAACCTTCTCCTAATTAACATTGCTAGGAGAAAATGCTGGCTATTGTCATGTGGCTGTATTTGTATAAATGGGTCATGGAATGGTTTTCCTGTAGGTCTCTGCAGCAAAAGGCATTTGCTGCACAGCCTGCTGCTCCTCCTCCAGTTTCAAATCAAGCAGAAGACAATTCAAAAGACAGTTTTTGGGCTTATCCTATTTTTGGATGATACTGTAGTTTCACACAATTTGCGTTTAAAGGGGATGGATATCTCCTGCTTGCATGGACAAATGCTGTCTAATATACATGGCCTTCTGCAGCAGACGCATGACTAAATCCCATGTGCATCGCGACCGACTAGATAGGCTGGCCAGCACTGGAGACTGGTGCTGCAGCCTGTTGTTATTGGTTGCAGTGGGTAAGTTTTGTGAAGCATGTTCATACTGCAGCTGAGCCATCCACCTACCTCTCCCTCCCTTTTCATTTCCATCTTTTTTATTGTTCTGTCTGAAAGACCTCTGGCCCTTAGCCCAGCTCTGCTCCTGGAAGACATCAATTGCCAAGGGATGGCAGCACAGCAGAGGCTGAGCACCGTGGCTCTCATGGTCAGGTGTCAGCTCACATGTGATGAAGGTGCAGTGGTGTCATCCCATCCCCGGTGGTGGTACCTGCCTTCATGGGCTCCCTCTGCCCACCGTGTCCTGCTGGGCACAACCGCACACTTCACTGATACTTCTGCCTCAGCACCAAGGAGAAATAGGAAGCAGCGGGAAAACAGCCCGATTCACCCCACATGCTCCTGTGCATGAAGCCTATGGCCCCTTTACCTCCTCTTTCCTTCTCAAAAAAGGAAGATCTTCAGCTTTTAGTATAGTCTGAATGCTGATCTTGTCCTGGAGTAGAGTAATCATAGTCAGGAATAGCTCAGGCAAGAAAGAGCATTTCAGTTGTTAATTGTTTATCTTTTCTTCCACTGTAGCAGGAAAGTCCTATCAAAACGAAGTTAATTATTTAAATGCCTCCTCCATTTGAATTGCTCATTCAGAGCTGTTTTTTACACCTCAGTCACCCTGAGGCTTTGAACAAACCTGTCATGAGTTTATATTATTTTTTCAAAAAGCAGTGCTGCTGACTACAAATTTACTAAATATGTACTGGAGACAAAGCAGCCACTGTATGACAATACTATTTTAGTCTGCACCGGCTTAAAAATGTTGTATTGAGATGAAGATAATCACACGGAGGGCAATTACAGAAGCTGGAGAGGATCAAATGCATTAATAGGGGTATAAAAGGAAACTTGCATTCTTTATATGCTACTCCTCATGCATGTGAATGCTTTCCTTTTATCTTTTTTTACAGATGTTTTAAATTACATAGTAATTAAAAATTTAAAAGGTTTTTTTTTTCACAAATAAAACCCCCTATCTGATCTTGGGCATTTTGATGACTAACTTTGGAGCAGCTTTCCAGGCTTGCAGTTATGTTATCCATCACTGCAAACACAGGGTAGCTTTGTGTGAGATATGGTGTCGTTCCTTCAGGGCTCAGGTCTTGACCTAAAGCCTTCTTCAGGGGTCAGAATAGACGATCACAGTGGCTCCTTCTGGTTTTATTGTCTACACAAAGATATAAATAACATCTTGTACAGAAAGTTGATTGATCTGAATATCAGTAAAGTATCACAATCTAAGTCAGTAGTCAACTGACTGAGAGGGCAGTGAAGTGTCAGGATAATGATATTAGTTATCATTTGCAACTGCCCTAGAATATTTGTCCTACTACTTAGGATAAAAAAATCTGTGCTAGTGATTATGACATGACTTTGGGAGGTGTGAAACAGTGGAACAGTGCCCAAGGAGTCTATGTTGTGGCAGCTGCAAAAAAGCTGCATGAGAAAAGGTGATTAATAGGCACAGGGAGAGCCTTCAGTTTAGATCTGAATCAATTCTGCTCAAACCCTGTAGGCAAGCAGGCAAGTCTGTGGGACACACAGGACTGCCTTTCCTTGTAAAATCTGCATATGGAGGCATCCAAGGGTGCATGCCTGGTTTACTGGAATTTGGTTCAACAGACAGATAAGAGCAGAATGGCAATGACAGATACCATTTCCTTGTGAGCATCTTCAAGGAGAACTCCATTGCAAAGATAGTCAAGGGACTCAGTCCAAATTGCCTTGAAATTAGTTTTTCCATTTACTTCAATGGGCCAAAACCCAGTGCACTGAGTGCCACTGAAAGGGAGGAAGGCTGCCCATGTGCCCATGTGTGGTCCACAGTAAGCTCATGAAAGCAAGCAGTGCTAGTGGAGAGAGGCAAGAGGAAGGTAGTAGGTGAGGTTTAGGAATCTCTGAGTCATCCCGCTAAATTCATCCTTGCGTACTGCATTTGTAGTTAAATTCTTCCAAAACGAGATGTCCCAAAAAAGCTGCCATATATTTTCTTTGCAACTTCTATAAGACCACTGTTTTTTTGTGTGAGGAGTTATAGGAAGTATTTGCTCACTAATACACTGCTGCTTACAAGGATATTATAAAGAAGTGTCTTATGACATACCACATGACATTCATCATAAGAAAATGTTAATGTTGCATCTTGCTACTTTTACCTCGCTTGTTTGTCATCTAGGTCAGCACATAACCAGAATGTCTTCAACTTCACAACAAGTCCTGTTCTTGAGACTCATTTCCACAGCCTTTGATAAGCCTAAAAACTGGAAATTGTTCCTTTTTTTTTTTTTAGCATTGTCATTACCTTATGGATTATCATTTTGGAGTATCACATTCCCTGAAATAGGAATGGACAAGTTTCTGTTAAGGAAGTCTTTCCCTCTCTATATGTCTAGAAGCACTTATGTCATATGTGCCAACCAGTAGACTTAGAAAACTTCATGATCAGAAAATAATATTGCAAGAAAGAGAACCCATTGGTTATCATACCTGCATACCATGTATCATATCCAAATGAATCACCAAAAAAAATTTGAATGACACATCAGCATTAATTTCAAAAATATATGTCTCATGACCCATTTCAAATCATATTTTTGTGTTTCCGGTCACACGAAAAATGGATGTCCTTCATGTCTTCCATGATAAATACCTTGATCCTGAAACATCATTGAGGATTATACTTAACAGGATAATATGCCTATAGCAAACATAGTGTACAGCAGACATATATACAGGACGAAGAGCTTTCTCTGTGTTCAGGTCCCCTTGCACATTCTGAAGAGGATGACCCACTAGTAGCTGTGACCCACAGCCTCTTTGCAAGCACCACAGGCATCTTCTGTTTGGCTGATGAAATCTTGTCTTTCTCACTTCCCTGAAATAAAGTGTATGAAAGAAAAAACAGAGGACAAAGATAAAGGGAAAATCCAAACTTTACATTTTCATTTGTCTTCTAGTGATTTATGTTGCCTTGTTTCTAATATTTCTTCCATTGCTAGGAACTGGGTCTGCTTGGCTACTTCCTGGGAATAATGATTAAACCAGCAGACACTCTTGTACAAGAGAGAGATTTTGTTTCGTCATTCACTTGTAAAGATATGTGTTGGTCTGGATATATACTCCTATGTATCAAAGCCTTGTGGGAAGAATTGAATTTGAAGATATAAAAGTCTTTCATTATATTAATACCATCAGTCACTAATTTTTCTGCTTAAAGAAAAGTATCATAATACATGGCATAAGCTTTTGTCAGTTTATAGTCTTCATGAAGTGTCTTTTTCAGTATGATTTAATATACAAGGTCACTGGGGTTCTTTCATCAACACCAACTATTTATATTTATGCTGCAAACAATAAATTTTATAAATGTCTTTTTTGTTATGCCACAGAAATCCTGATAATGAGCAGGCAGCCATGCACCAAGACCCCTTCCTGACAGCCTGATATTGCTACCACATGTTGCATCTTAATTTATACATAGGTTACTTGTTTGAGATGGAGACTTTCTGTACTTGCTTTTATGCAACACCTAACACAATGAGGTGATGGTCACACTGAAGAAAGATGCACTATACCATCCTTTGATTGGAGAAAGGGGTAAGAAAATTAATTGGTACTGTTTTGCTGGGATTTCACCTGTATGACATCTTAATGATTCACTTCATTAGGAAATGAGGCACTATGAATGCACACACACAAGCGAACCCTGGGATTAAGAGGATGGGTTGGCAGCAAAGTATGTACCAAGGATGCCCACTGGCTCTGGATCATATCAGCTGAGCCAGATTTATTACTACTAAGCAGGGTGCCAAGAGGTGATTCTGACATACTGGGTGCCGAAGACACACAGAAGAGTGAAGAAATAGTGTTATGCATCTCAGGATATTTTGTGTGTGTATTTATGGTTGTCTGCTGTGCATTCTGGTTGTAGTAATGCATTTCTGTTGATATAAAATGCTCAGGGTAGAACTGGACACTTGAAAGATTAATCTAAATGTGTTTTAAAAGAAAGCAGCAGCAGAATCAGCAGGGAAAGTACTCAGTTTCTTCATCTGTCCCTCTCTATACCATAGAAGAATGCTCTGTGCACAACTGTCGTAGCCTTTACTCCTTTTGACATCAGACCAGCAGCAGAGGAACTGCATTGGTCATGTTTCTGGAGATCACCAATGGCCAGTTAGTGTTTAGCTGTAGTTACCATCATTTATCTCAGCCATGCTTTAAAGGCCTGGGCTTTCTGGGTGGATACCAGGATCATGGAGACATGAGTACTCAACTTCACAGCTATGGCTCAATCAAGCTTTGAATAGAAATATTAGGGCACAAGGTATGGCCCAAAAAACAATAGTGCCTGAGACACGATTATTATTTTTTCTGTATTAACCTCTAGCTGGAATACAGGGCATGCAAATTGTCTTGGTGTTAAGAGAGACTTTTAAATGACCACTTGGTTGACCAGTGTTTGACCCCAGTCAGCGGTAACACTGTCAGCAGTTGACAGTGGTTGATCACTATTTACAGCCGTTGCTGGTGGATTTGCTTATATGGTGAGACTCTTGGAGTCCAGTTCTTTTGAAAATGAGAGCCCTCAGCTAATTCAGGGCCTACACTAAGAGTCCAACTGATGTCTATTCTGTGCTGTCTCCTATTCTGTGTTCTCTGCCCTGTACTAAGGAATGAATACATTGATCATATGCCTATGACGCTGAAAAAGTAAGCTGACAAAAAGTCATGAAAATACCAGAAATGTCACCTTTTCTCTACCACATTGCCCTGAAGTCATTGCATGGGTGTTCACAAGCTGCATCATTTGGTTTGTGATGACTGATGCAATCATTAATCATAACTCAAATGAAAAAAAAAACACAACAAAAAAAAAAAAACCCAGCCCAATACACAAAGATCCACAGGATTTTTCTCCTGTGCTTTTTAATGCCCCACCAGCACGCTGTGCAGTTCTGCCATCTGCCTTGTAGATTGTGTCCATGTGAGTCACTGTGCTGGGACAAACGTACTTTAACAATGGTGGCACTGAAAAAGGAGGAATTAGTACACATTTTCAACCTATTCCAAGAGAGATAGCTAAACTCTGAACACAATGAAACAGTGGTGAAAGATGTCAATCAGTTGTTTAGTGACAATGTGACTTAGATGTCAAATCTATCTGATGATTAGTATCACCCTTCCTTTCAGGAAGGAAAGCTCCAGTGTATTTTTCAGACTTGATTAATAATTTATTTGGCATCTGGAAGTCACAGTAAAACAGCTTATATGGAAAGGAGGATGTAAATTGTCTGGCTCTCCCAGGCACTCCCAGGTTATTATTTCACAGCTAAAATAGTATTTGTAAAATATTTGTGTATTAAATATTTTAAAGAGGAGCTCTGGTACTTGGGTTGATTTCAGCATTCTTGAGGTGAAGGGAGCTGTGTGTGTTGCTACAGATACTGTCATCTGGAAGACAAGCTCTCATAATCAACTGAACCATCTAAAAGAGGATTTTAGTATGTGAGGGAGCAGGCACTAGAATAAGGGGTGTGAGATTAGTGCCTTTTGAATGAAGGTTGCCATCCACAGAAGACAAGGGGAACCTTTGCAAGCTGGGACTCTGGTCATACACAGAAGGCACCTGTGCTAAACAGGGCATTGTTGGAACTCAGATCAGAGCATATTAAATGTAAAAGTTGCTTAGAGATGTTACAGCTGTACAGGAGATGTTTCACTGTCTTCCTGCAGGTTATCACTCTGTGACAACCTCAATCAGGTTGTGACAGCTTCCCTGATCATCTTCTAGGAATTCACCTGCTAAAATAACAGTATTTTAACCTACTTCTACTGCCATGCCATTTACTTGCTGTATGATATCTGCTGTATTTCTTCTCAGAGTTGTAGTTCTAATTACCAAACACAGTTTCTCATGAGTTGCTAATAGCTCTCATTGTCTTATCAAGAGGTTTTTAATAGAAGAAGCCACTTAATCAACTGAAAAGGTAAAGAAAACTGCTAAATGCTGTCAAGATAGAGTTTTTCTTTCCTTTATTCTTTTTAAGATATTTAAGAGATTCCCTTTAAGTTTTGGTAGCTGAAAAGGCGTTGCTCCTGTGTTCATTCTTAGCTTTCACAACCACAATATTCGAAGAATGATCAAGGTTTATTAAATAAATCCACAACTTAACCTACAGCAGTCATAGAAGCCAAATACTATCTTCTGTTTATTTAACTCTAGTATGCAGACCACATTCTTGTTATTGTTTACCACTTCCAGGGGACATCATCCATTTGGTCCAACCCAGAGCAGCTTTCCATTGTGTTATACTCTCCACATACATGGTCAAAGCTACTGAAGAGCAATTTGGCCACAGTGGGAAGATGGACTAGATTACCTTTCTGGTTCCCTGTGAAGACTTGGTGTGCAAGGGTGGTGACTGGGAACAGTCCTGACCTGAATGGCAGCATGTTCAGACTCACAACTATGTTGTGTGAAAAACTGTACCTTGCAGAAGCAATCTTAAGGATGTGAATTACAGACCCCTACACAAGCATCTGGACCTTAGGCAGTATCCCGGAAACAAAGATGATAAAGATGGGAAAGGAAGCAGACAGGATATGAGCTGTAAGTGTGTGGCAGAGCAAAGACTTACCAGGCAGTTTTGTTGCTGTTCATTTACCTACGCTGCCAGTCCTGGCTAATTTGATGGCCTGAATAAAATTGTCAGTGAGAAAAGCAGTGTGAGCATGCACAATGTGCTGTCATTAGAAAGGGCACTGCTAGGGAGAGGAACATCAGAGCAGCGAAGCAGAAGTTTTTGTGTAGTCCCTTCGCCTTTTCTCCTGAGAAGTACTTGCCTTTTACTCCCATCTCCTTCGCTTTCTGTTCTGTTGTTGCAGCTTGTATCTCTTCTCTAAAATGTAAAAAACAGTAGATTTCAGTGCAATGGAGGCAAAGGGAGCTAACGTTCTTCCTGCTCCTAAGTGGATAAAAATGCTACAGCACTGAATCTGCATTGCAGAGAGGGGATAGCTTAGCTGTCAATAACCAAAACAAAAGATACAGTTATTGAAATATTTAGGATCACTGGTTACAAAGATTTTTTGCCAAATCCCCCCATACAGAATATAACCACCCCAAAAAAAACCAACACTGTTTGTTGACATTTGGTCTCATTTGTAAGTCGGTTGTCAGTAGCTAAACGAAATTAATGTTGAAGTGATTTAACCTGGGACACAATAGAATGTACTGGCCTTTGGCTATTCTGCCCTGCTTTAAGGAAAAAAGTAATTCCATGTTGTTGCCTAACAAATCAGAGATGATGTGGGCCTGTCCATCCTTTGCTGTAACCGTTTAGGACCATGAATTAGAGCTGTTGTGTTCAGGAAGGGGGAATGTGTTTTGAGCTGAGGCCCCCAGAGCCATTTCACTTCCTCAGGTCTGAGAGATGCTGGGTCAATATGTCTTCCTTGCTGTTGAGGAAACAAGCAGAGCTTGGTTGCAGACCAGGACAGTTTGGTGACACGTTTATTCTCTGTTACTTCTAGAGTGAAATTGGGATCCCAGTCAATGGAGAGGATTTGGTGTCCCTGACTCAAAGGGACACCAAATGTGCTGCCTAGGGTCAGGTCATCTCATCATCACGTTCTTGTGGTGCTATAACCTATTTTTGGTTTTCACTCCTTCGTAACAATATCTGGGCTGGAAATAGGAGCTTCCTGCACCTCGTCCCTCCACAGTACACTGGCTGGACACAGATGTAATTTAGTCTCATGAAATCTCCTGCTGCATCTGTGGGGGAAAAATGAACTAACCCTGAAGAATGGGTAACCTGCAAGGATGCACAAATGTATTCAAGAGTATTGTACATCTGGCAGTGTGTGGATGGCCAGTGGGGAAACAAGGTGGAATGTGCTTAGCTTAACACTAAAAAGCACAAGACTGAAGAACAACAGCCTGCCCCTGCTCTTTTAAGGTTCCAAGTTCCACTTTTTGGTGTCAGGAGAGCAAGAACTTAGGAAAGAAGATTTATGTATTTAACCACTTCAGCCTGGTGAAGGGATGGGCTATATTCCAAAGCAGACTTTCAGAAGCTGAGAGCAAAATGGTGATTGACTACATATTAATCCAAATAAACATTTTCCAGGACAAATGGCATAACTCAGAAGATATGGAGAGGAAGAGCACCCTGCAAAGCACCAAGAAGCAAGCAAGCAAGCAAGCAGATATGGCAGAAAAAAAGCAATTACACTAAAGCAAGGTTTGAAAAGAAGAGAGACCTTACAAGCCAGCGTTACTTTAGCCTGCAGTAAGGGAGGATTAATAATGAACATAGATTGCTCAAATGAATCATATCATAATGGATGCCCTGAATGTCTTGTGATGGATGGCTAGACAGCATTTAGTGCCACTAACGCTCATGATTGAACTGGAAAACAAAGCAGGTAGGAAAGAGGTTTTGGACAGAGAAGGGCACAGGCAGCATTTGTAGCAGGGCAAAATCCACCTCCTGTGGTACAGCCATGTCCCCTAACCTGTGATACAGGGGAGAAGAACAATGAAAAGGGAACAGCCACTGCTCAGACAAGGACAGCAATGTCAGGCAGTGCAACGACTGATGAATGTGTTCAGGAGCAGTGTTTATCACCTGAAGCTTCAGTGTGGATAGCTGCAGTTACATCGCATTAAGAGCTTGCACAAAACTGGTTTTCTGCTCTGTGGTCTGCTTAATCCACACAGCATCTTGAATTTGCTATTTGGGTAGGAGCCTGAGCATTTCACACCAATTCACTGTAGACACAGATAAGACTATTAATAGGTGTTCTATATATATATCTTTCCTAATGCAGCAGTGTCTCTTGAATTTACTGGCAAAGGTAGCAGAGTTTGCTAACTAGCACCTGATAAATGCCATCTCTGCCTCCCTGGGACACCCACCAGTAAATAAACTCAGTGCAAGCTACTGAAGCATTTCTAGATGGTGAACAAATGTCATGCAGGGCTAGTAGCTGGACCAGAACAGCCACAGAGTTTCAGTGATTGCCCTCTACTATATGACACTACCAGCTCCAACAGAGTCAGTCATGTTCTCTGACATCTCTCTTCCCCTGGCCATGAAAAGTGTAGCTGGCCTACTGAACAAAAGACAGAGCCTGTGAAACTCATAAGAGCTGCAAAATAAAAGAAGAAGAAGAAGGTAAAAAAAAGAACAGCAAATTGTTTCCTTCACTGGAGATAGGCACAATCTAAAAAAACCCAAACAAAACAAAACAAAACAAAAATTTAAAAAAAAACAACTAACAAACAACAAAACAAAACAGAAAATCAAACAGAAAGAAAGAGATGGTTGCTACCTTCCCAGCCTCATACAAGGAAAGTAGTTTTAAAAAAGCAGTAGGAGAAGTGGTATGATGCAAAATCTTGATACAAAAGCATGGCAACTTTCCTCTTTTTTTTTTTTTGTCAAAATTTCTGTATGATTTCAAGTCCTACCCATCAGAAGCTGTAGGACATAAACTCCAATAACTTGCTAGACCCTGTATTCTCTTCTGGGACAAATGTTTCTGCAAGTGAGAAGGAAGAAACGGAGATGTTCCCAGCTGCACCACAATTGCTCTTCCCCTTCTGGCTGCACTATAGATCTCTGGCACCCGTAGCCCATGCTAAAGAGCGGACAGTGTGTCAGCAGCCTGCAGATGCCACTCCAAGTAGCAACACATAAAATGAAACCAAACTCACAGTGGGTCATTTCACCATGGGCCTCTGTCACCAACTGGCACTTGTGTCAG
>VWZY01013134.1:123333-141722 GCA_013399075.1 Chloroceryle aenea | reverse complement strand
AAGGAAGGAAGGAAGGAAGGAAGGAAGGAAGGAAGGAAGGAAGGATTACTGCACTAAAGACATGGGAACTGTGTTATACAGTGTCAGAGATACACCGGTAAGCAGCATGATTATAAGCAACCTATAGCCTTAACAGCCTCTATGATAAACAGCAAAAATTTACCAGTTAAATATAACTGCCAAGCATCAATTCCCTTGTTAAAAACTGTCAAGGAATTATATGGGTGAAGTGTCACTTTTTGCCCTATAATAGTGTGAGGAAAACACAGCTCTTCAATGAATTCTTAGTCGGATGCAGCCTTTCCTTCTCCAGGCATTGATGCTTCATCAAGTCTGCTGTATTGAAGGTATGGAACAAAATTGCAGGTGGAAATAAAAGAAAAAGTCTGAAAACTTTTCTCTGAAAAGCAACTCTACTGAATGCTACAGAATACAGCACTCCTATATTCAGCAGATCTGCCTCCATGTCAGTCAGATCCTTTCTCGAGTGATTAAAACAAGCTCTTACTTGCAGAAGAGCTGACACAGCCCAGAAATTATTTACATATTTCAGAAGAAGAATTTATTCATTATGTTTCTGCTGCAATGAAGACTCTAATATGAGCTGACCTCCCAAATATTCTCCCCCAAACAATGGATGTCTGAGCTTGTGTTCTCACCTCGGGGAAGAGGCCATGGTGCCTGCTGCCCTGTAAGGTGCCACTGTCGTGTATCCTCTGGCTCCAGAGACAGACCAGTGCATCCAAAATGTACTGTTAAGACAGGAAGAAAGGCCACAATAAATACCCAAGACTTGGGCTTGGATGTTGTGGATGTGGGCAAAGAAGTAAACACTGAACATCTGGCCTGGTGCACACAGTCTGGCCTGTCTGAGCCCTATGTATAATTAAAGAGCACCTTTTTATTCCATATACATCAGGGCTATGTGGCAGCACAGGAGCTGATTTCCAGGTAGCAATCCAGGTCACTATCTTTTCTACAGCAGTGAACAAGCCCATGTGCCTCATGGGAATAAACAGCAGTGCTGGAAGGGACAAGTGTGAAGCAAACTCTCACACAGATAAGAAGTCTGTATACATCCTCAGCTCTGCTTGCCAGAGGAGGTGGGTTTCACATTTTTAAAAGCACTTTACTTCAGTTATTTTTTATTACCTTGAATATGTTTACAGGTTTCCTTGCTCCCTCCATGCACACTTTTATTCCTGTGTTTCCTCCCTGATTTTCTTTCCCTCCTTCCTACACTTTCCCCTTCAGCAAGCTCATCCTGAGAAGACACTTATTTTGGGGAAAAAGAAACCCAAACCTTACCTGATTCTGTTAAGATGTTTGTATGTATACACAGTCTCTGCAGGTCTTGGTGTGTCAGTGTGTTCTACATGTCCCATGTTATTGATCTCTGAAGCTTAGAGATGCTTCCACATCCTCTTTTAGGATCCCCCTGAGCCTCCTTTTCTTCAGGCTAAACAACCCCAGTTCCCTCAGACGCTCCTCACAGCACCCTTTACCAGCTTCGTTGCCCTTCTTTACACACACTCTGGAACCTCAATATTTTTCTTGTAGTGAGGGGACTAAAAGCAAACCCAGTATTCCAGGTGTGGCATCACTAGTGCCAAGTACAAGGGGATGATCACTTCCCTAGTCCTGCTGGCCACACTAGTTGTGATACAGGCCAGGATGTGTAACAGATGAGGTGTAACAGATGAGATTTTACCTCAGACTAATTTGTAAGTTTGAATTCTTTAACTGTAGCTGCAAAACACTGCAGTAGGGCTGCTGTGAGCCTCCCAGCTACAAAAAAACCCCAGATGATGTCTGTTAGTGTTGCTATAGAGCCAGAGTGGCATTTTAGGATTTAAAGACATACTTGATTTCACAGACATTTTCTGTCTGCCCTAGCAAGAGATATGGGCAATATGGGGCTGGAGTCCATTGCCAGGGATGGGAAGGGTTGGGGACACAAGGCTGAGGGACATGTTGATGCCCCTTTGCTGGCTTCAGGGTTTGACTACAGCTATTTGGCAGCACCTTATACCAAGTAAAGATGAAAACCTCAAGGTTCAGGAACCAGGCTTCCCATGGAAAGACATCATGGAAGGTTGCTGAACACATACACAAGTCCTGGCTTTCAGCATCGGAGAAGAGACACTATTACAGCTGTGGGAGAGCTGCCCAAAAGGTATTTGACTAGGAATAGCATTTCTGTAAGCATTTTGGCATAGTCAGACAGAAAGAAAAGAAGAGCTATAAGAGATGAGAAAGGTCACTGAGTGTATGAAAAACTGTGCTTTTTGACACACAGGATTGATTTGTCCCCAAAACTGACAATGTCTAATGAGGCAATCCAAAGGTTGAGCAAGGGACTGGAGGTCTCCTTGAACTATTAATTACCACTCACTGGGGTAGATATTTTCAGCTCCACTAAAAACATAACTGTCCTTTGCTTCATATTGCAATAAAGCTCTTGTTGCTGAATTACTTTATTTGGCTTTGTTGCTTTTATATTGTCAAGACTTTATTTCTCTTCAGCAGCATGTACTCCTCACCTTGTTGCATGCTGTATTAATCATGCTATTTTTATGTATTTTTAGAACCTTCCCACAGTGTGCAGAGATATGTGGGGCTTTTTTAGCCCAGAATATCAGTAAGCTTACTGCCAAAGCTCTTGGTAGAGGTACTGCATCTACTTACTCTGATCATCCCTTGAAAAAATTAAATTGTTGCAATGTGAGTGCAGAGCAGAGTTCAAGGTCCACTGCATATGAAAATTTAATTGATTACTCTCAATGAACGGAGGCTTACAGCTCTTAAGAACATTATACAATAAATATGTTGGCATGTACTATGCATTTGGCATGCTAAGTAGTTTACTGAACTGCTCCCTGCAGCACGTTTTAATGAAATGCTGACAGGTTGGCATCTTATTGGATAACTGCATTCAGTAGCATTGGTCACTAATGATAGATGTTAAGGAAGGCAGACAAAGTACTCTCTAAGATGGTAGTTCCTCCACAACTTTCTTCTCTGTGTTGCTACACTCTTGGAATTTATCATAGCCAGCAATTAGAAATCAATAATGAGCACATGGCATTCCTCCAGTTCAGCATCTAGAAACTTCTATCTCTAAGCTCCCACAAAAAAATTGCATGCAGAACATTTTTCCTAAAGAACTTGTCCTTATGTGCTAAAGGGATGCCATTAGCATCCCATGCTAGATGCGGTGATACTGTGGATTAACCCAGCAGGCAGCTAAACACCACACAGCTGTTTGCTCATTCCCCCACCTCACAGTGGGATGGGGTCAAGACCACAACTCTATCACAATCCCTTCTATATGTTGCATCTCTTCCTTAATGGCCTGAGGTGTTATGGACCCATTGGGCTGGAAATAATTCACTGTTATGTTGCTAGTCTGAATATGCCTAAACGACTCCAGTTTTAGCAGCCTGATCCACCCACTGGTTGTTTTGATGTTCTTCAGTGGCCTGACTCTTGGGTACATGGGCATCCATGTGACATACTTTCACAACCAAGTTCTCTGCCAGGGCAGCAGTATTTTGCCATAATTCAGCAGCCCAGGTGTGTTTAACTCTGCACTGTCAGTTGCTCTTCTTCCATTGCCATAACCACCCCCATAGGATATTTGCCACCATCCATGAGTCAGTATAAAGACAAAGTACTGGCCATTTTTCTCATTCAGCAATATCTAAAGACAACAGGATAGGGTTTAGCTGTCCATGCTGACTCAATTCACCTCATTCTTCAGCAGTTTCTGTGACTTTTCATGTAGAACTCCACAGCAGCTTTCCACATTTGATGTTTTCCTACAATACAATGGGACCCATTGGTGAATAGTACATACTGCTTTTCATTTACTGGGAGTTCCTTACACAGTGGGGCCACTTCAGCATGCTCCTTCTCTGGTGATATTACAAAATTTTTGCCTTCTAGTCAGTCCACAATCATTTCCAAGATTTCTGAGCTATTGGGGTTTTCTATTTAAGCCTGTTGTGTGATCAGTGCAACACACTTACTCCACATGTCATCAGTTGCATGACACGTAGAGGAGACCCTCCCTTTGGACATCCAGTCCAGCACCAGCAGTCAGGGTGCCAGAAGGAGCTGTGCTGCAATACCAGCCACATCCAAAACAGCTCAAAACCCTCCATATGCTGCTGAATCTCTTTTTCAGTTGGAGTACAACAGGTCAGTTACTCTGTATGCCTGACTCCAAAACCCTAAGGGTTGAATTCGAGTCTCCCCTGGTGCTCTCTGCCAGAGACTCCAGGTAGGGCCATTCTTTCCAGCTGCAGTGTAGAGCACATTTGTAATATCTTTTCTTGCCTGGATTGGCCCGAAGGTGACTGCATGAACAATATCTTGTTTAATTTGTTCTAAGACTTGTTGCTGCTCAGGGCCCCATTATTCTTCCTGGTAGAAGATAGAGCTCACAATCAGATTGTAATGATGCTGATGCAGAGTCTCTGACTCTTGCTCGGGTCTAGCTTTGCTAGCTGGTGCACTGGGCAATGTGGACAAAGATGGAGGGAGCAGGGGAGATGCAAGGGCCACTCCTGACTTTATCAGCCTCTGAGAAATGGACGACACTGGTGCAGAACCTGGGACTGGCCCTACTTCCCCACTGCTTTTCAGTCTCTTTTTTTTGTCTGTGGCTGAGGAAAGGGTTTATTACCGACAACGAGATAAAAACGAAATAAAAAAAAAACAACACCTTTAATGACAGGTAGAGTTTTTTTAGCTGAAATAGTCCCACAGTTGAAGTAATCAAACTTTACAGACAATTCTTCCTATCTTATATCTTCACCTGTTCCTAATCCTACCATTACCTGAGGTCTCTTGCTAGAGTTTTTCTTATGTTTACAGTGTCAAGACTATAAACAATTAAACTGATAGCACCTCACCTCTCCCAGGATCACAACTCCCTTTGAACAAGGAAAGGCTGGAGATGTAGCCCTGATTCTTTATATTGTTGGTGCCACCCAGCGTTGAAACACTGGAAGTGGCACTGAAAAGAAGACCATGCTTGAGAAGTCACAGGCAATTGATACCTCTGGCACATGTTCTGCAGCCATGACTGCGCTGCCAGACCTGTCGTGACCATGCACTGTCTGGAGACCAAAGTGCAAGGAAGAAACAGGAGATTAGGGTTTGTTTTTTTAATTTCAAATGCTGGTCGAGATCAATTATTAGGAAAATGCAAATGTGTGGCCATGTAGGTATTTAGTATCTACAATAACTGGTGATCTCTCAAGTTATTCTCCTCTCAGTGTGAAAATATGTACTGGGATGCCTGGCTGAAGCACATCCACTACATATAGAAATGTAGTGACATATGTTGAATTCACATCTGTGCCATGTCCCATGTCTTAGGTGACGGCCTCCACATTGAGGATGGCCCACCACAGGATTTCCTTGTGTGCTCGTCCCTTCCACCAGACACAGTTCTTGACTGAACACTGTGACCTCTCTCCCTGGGTCTTCCCATTTCCACGTGGCTGATGGTCTTATCACACTGTAACCTACGGTGCCCAACAATGGGGAGAACACTGTCCTGTCATGCTGCCAGTGTGAGAGACACAGGCAACACAGTGAGGAAAGAAGGAATTGGGCATCTCAGGTAGAACCTGTGAGGTACTAAAGGTCCATACATGGCCAAAAATTTAATGGTTAGGTCCTATTCCAAATAACTGATGTGCCTTTGAGATTGGTGTCTTTCTACGCACTCTTCAGTGACCACCTTTCGCATTTATAAGCCAGAAATGGGCTTTAAGCAGGAGTCTTTTCCAACCTACTTCCACCCACCTCTCTTCATCAAAAGGCTCATCCTTTCTCTGATGCTTTCATCAGAGAAAAAGTGTGAGGAGAGTAGCTGTGAGGGACACCGGTTGGTGTTTCTATGTGTGTTGGATGGATTTTAGGACCCATATGGATAGGAAAGGCTAAAAGTTCAGAAGTCACAACTCTGTGAACTCTTCCATCATCTTCCACGCATGCACTGTTACAGACTGAAGGCAAATGGAAAGCATCACCTCAGCAATGCAGAATGAGAGTCCTAGCTTCAGTGGTTTAGAAGTGCAAGCAACATATTTCACTCCTTTGGGTGCATTCAGCTCATTAGGCAGGGGGACTATGGGGCTGAAGATCTGAAGTGCAATACTACAAATACAAACCCTGGGCAAATGGACAGCCATGGGTTACAAGTGGCTTTGACTGAAATGCCTTGAATGCAGATTGTTAATGTATGGACACTAGCATAAATTCTCAGCTGCAGAAAGTCCGTTTCCAGTCCTGTTGCCCAGAAGGATGCCAGCAGCAGTACAAAGCTGCAATAAATCAATCAGCCAGACAGTATGTAAGTGCATTGCATAACCAGGTAAATAAAAAACTACTTGAAACAACAAAACGCTGTCTCTCTTTTCACCTTGTCAGGTCAAGCCATTCCAGAAAATCAATAGGGCATATAGGAAAGGTCACTGACTGACTGAATAAATCTCATCAAAAAACAATAGCCAAACAGCAGTAGCTCCCTCTGAGAAGAGAATGGCATGGACTTTAACAGAATAAACCCAAGATTACAAAGTGGCAGTGAACAAATATTAAAGCATAAACACTACAGGCTACGGAAATGTTGTAGAAAAGTAGGATATTCAAGACACTGATTTTTTTCTCCATTTCTTATACCTATAGATGTCTCTATTCCCTTTTGATGCATGGAAGAGGAGTTTTGGAAAAAAAACCAAACAAACACTTGCTGAGCTAACCTGATGGATGCACTTGGAAAGTGATAGCTTTTCATATGTTTGTATATTCTGGTAAGTTTTTTAGTTTAAAAAAATATTAACAAATCTGGATATATTTAGAGCCCTAAAGCTATTGCCCAGACTAGCATATTTTTATGTAGGTCAAGTGCTGGTTTTAAGCCAGTTCAGGAGAGATTTTGAAGTCACCAAAGCCACCTTCACTGAAGCAAATCCCTCAGGAACCAAGTACTACTGAAGTCAGTCCCCTGCCCAGTGCGTAAGAAAAGTTTGTCTGAATACTTATCCCCTGCCCAGAGATCATGAGGGCCACACAGTCACACACCTTGGAGGATGCACTTGAGAACTGAGGAAGCTACTACTTGCCAGTCTGTGTTGCTTGAAAAGGGACAAACCTCAGCTGTGAACTATTCATTGCTGATCTTAACCTACTGTCTGGCACGGTTTTTCATGCCAGTCCAAAGCATGTAACTTTTATTTCCCTGCTGTGTGTTAAGGTACAACCAGAGTCCAGAAAATCTACATCTTTGTGGAAAGCTTTATGTCACTGTGTCTCTGCATGGGCCACACAAGGGCTTGCAATATGACAGCAGATGCTTCTATATGATAATTTACATCCTCCAGCAGAGTCTTCAATTCTGCTTGGGTGTTTGGAAGTAGCTACCAGCTCTATATCCATCGGTGCTGCTAAAAACTAAAGTGATTGTACATTAAACGCAGAGGTTTGTTGACAGCTATAGACAGGGATTCCAGTTTCTTTATGTCCATAAATGTGCAGAGACCAGATCACACATGTGGTGTGCTGAGCAAACAATAGATTGGTGTCTGTGGGTACTTAGAATAAATAAATTATCATGCCTGCTTTGTCTCTGTCAACATCAGCAACAAATAATTCCTCTGACAAGGGGAAGCCTTGATGAAAATCTTGCAGAAAGGGGGACCATCCTGAGCTAGGTGTCCAGGTGTCATGGTTTAATCCCAATAGGCAGCTCAGCACCAAGCAGCTGCTTGTTCACTTCCCCCTGGTGGGGAACAACAAGGTAACAAAAAAATGTTATTGATGAGGTGCAGCCAGGGGAGCATGCCACACTAAGACAATAACCTTTGCTAAAATATTTGGGAGAACGGAACTACAGTTTGAACTCTGTCCATTGAAAAGAAGATTAAAAGTTATTGCTCATTATAACTGCATGGTAAAAAAACAGAAGGATTTCTGTTGATATTCGCAGTGCTAAAAAATGATTTGCAGAATTAGAACATGAGATTTCTGTAAGTTTTATGGGAGTGAGAAAAAAATCTATATGACTATAGAACTAACATAGCTCTTAGATTTCTGTATGTGCAAACAAGTAAGTTGCACCCACAAGTTAACAGATTCATCCCTAAATTTGGCATATGAATTTTGCTGATTTCATTCTGAATATTTTACAAAACTTGTTGTAAAGCATGATGTCAGTGAAGAATTAAAAGAGAAAATACTGGCAATTGAATAAGCAGTGTCTGCTTCTAGCAGTGATAATGTTTGATATTTGTAGCTACTACCAAGTTTATTAACTGTTGGATAAACTCTGTCCTTGGAGTCATTGAATGCCCAGTTGGCCATGGCTGATGCTAACTACACTCAGCTGTTGGAGGTCAGCAGAGCAACCTGGGATGGGGATGAGTTCTTCCATTTTATCTACCAACCTATCTGTGGCTACATACAGAGCTGCCATAGAGCCTTAATGTGCCACAGGTTTTGTGGAGGGGAGGTCAAGGTGTGCCAGGACAGGCTGACTGACTGGGAAATGGCTGAGCCTTGGATACCACCTATTTCAAGGCCTTTAATTGCAGACAGGTGTGAGATGAGGAGGGGGAGGAAGAAGAGGGAAGGATGGAAATTTTTATCATCTGCCAGAATTCCCCCAAGAGAAAACTAACTCTTCCAGTCTCACCCTAGACAGACAAGTTTGATTTTACTAATACATCAAAACTTCTGGTTTTTGCTTTGTGGCAATTCCCAGTAAAACATAAATTCATAAATCACACAGTAGTGGGATGATTGATCTAACTTAATAAAGGAAGACAGTAGGAGAAGAAAGTAAATCATATAGATGGCTTGATTTGTGGCTACAAAAGCCATGAGCCAGCCTAGGTACACAGAAAAAGCATACAACGTACAGTTTCTCCACACCACTGCAACTCAGCCCTGTTCTTTACTGCACTCCTATAATCACTGCTGCTCAAATGTTCCATTGATACACCCCAATTACTGCCAGTTCTTTTGCTCATAAGAAAGCTTTTTCCTAGTGTTAATCACTGCAGACTTCTGCTTGGTGTGTGTTACGGTTTGCATGGTGGACTCCAACACCCATCCTAAAACTGATGTTGCCAGAATCAGGAAGGAGACATTGTGGTCCTGGAGACCTGGTATTAGCAATTTCCATTTATTCACGTTGAGCTGAACAGGGGATCATTAGAGTTCCTGACTTGCAGCTGCTACGCTCATTCCAGCAGTAGCTGAGTATGTAAAACTCTATTACCTCCTTATCTTCTCAGGGCCAGTGGCTTGACCCTGATAACCCAAAGCCCATCTCTGATACAAACCTCATGGCTGTGTGTCCATTGCTTAGCCTGCTGCAGGCATTGCACAGTCATCAGAAGGAGCCACGAGACACCTACAGAGCAGAACCAGGAAAGGACACAAAGATAAAACCAAAGGCAGAGAGATAGGGTGGTTGAGATGATATCACTATCAGCTCAGGGGTTATGAGAAAAAAAACACTGTAGGAAGGTACTAAATGCTCCAGAAGCAAACAGGGAGGTGAAATAAGGAAATTCAGCAGCACTGAGGAAATATGTATGCCTTTGAGGCAGAGATCCTGCCATCCACATGAGCAGGCAGGATGCGATGGATGGCTTAAAAGAGCTAACATGGGAGAAACTTGAGATCGGGATCCAGATAGACAACAACCACCTGTGACACAAGAGAGACTCAGCATCGTGGATCTGATGCTTTGGTTTGCCAGAGGACAACCGAGGCTTTGGAACAGTCATGCAGCAAGCAGGTTGTGGCTGCAGCCCTCCAAGATGGATTCCTGGGGAGATATATTGACCCCTGGGCTAGGGAGGGAGCTGGGTGGTCTGATCCCAGGACAGGTCATGAAAAGCCACCAAGTTACTCCCTAATGATGGTGTAGTTACTTGGCTTGGAAAAGAAAGCGGAGGAAGAACCAGAGGACTTTTTTTTAATCAAGAAAACAAGTACTGAATACAAGATCAGGAGGGACCAAGACAGCCACCTAATGCTGACATTCAAAATTAAACCTGCAATGATGGATGGGTCAGTATCACATGCTAGGGCAATTACTGAACCCATAAATCCATTCGACTCAGATTTAGCTTGAGAGGAAAACTACTCAGGCAGAACAATCCTACCAGACACAGATAGAAAATGTAAAGAGAAAGAAGAAACAGTCTGTGAAACTGTCCAAGCAGTAACATTTACCACTAATAGTTTACTCCATAGAAAACAAGGTTAAGAGAAAAAAAACAGCATTTCAAAGCTGAGGCACAGACCAGTGGTTTTGCTGGAGTACCAGAGACAGAGGAGGAAATTTCAGCATATTATAAAGCTGAAGGAGAAAACCTAAATGCCAGCAGAGGGGTAGTCTTTAGGTTCTTTTATGAACAACAACCCAAATTAACCAAATCACAGGAGCTGGAAAAGAAAAAAGTGGTAAAGCCTGACCCAGAGAGACCTGATTTTGCACAGTAGGGTTGCCAACCTCCTCCTCAAAACCTCCAGCTGCTCCTACCCAGACTCATCCATACTTTATGGGGGACAACCAGCGACTAGAGCACTGATCACAACAGAATGAATACACACAGTCCCAAAATGCTAACAGGTGCAGGAGCCTCACCTGGCTCAATACAAGAGCTCCTTGGGGGACCCAGAGAGCCATCAAGCAAAGCAGCCATGGCCTATACTGGACATGAAGGAGAAACACAGATTTTAGTACTGTTTCATACTCAGATGGGGCACCTAGTGCTTTAGGTATCCTAATGCTCCAGAAACCTGGCATCTGTGTGTTATTGTAAATGTGAGAAGTTCTTAAAAACCAGACAAGCTTCAATTACACCTTCTATAGATGGTATTTTCATCCATGTACCCTCTTGTGCAGCCCTGAGAGCTGCTGCTGAAGGTAACAGAGGAAATAGGGTTTTAGTTTAGGTGGCAAAAGACCCAACTGGCACAGTGGGGACTTAAAGAGCTGGGCATAATTTTAGCTCAAGAGTGCAGGTTGTTGATAAACAATAGGCAGAGCTCATTGTAATGCACACATGTAAACACATGCCCAATCTTATCAGGGCATTGCAAAGAGTATTTAACATTCCAGAAGATTTATTCAACCGTAAGCAGGCAAAATCCAGATGTTCACTGTGGCCCACAAGAAGAAGAGATCGTGGCCATGGAGCCCAGACCAGTCAGGAGCACCAAGGCCACCAATGGAAGATTTTGCTCAAGCTTCTTCACTGGCATGCCCCAGCACAGGAGACCTGTTCATATTCACTGACCCATGGAGGTAATTTTGACACAAAAACTGTGTGTGGGGCAAGGGATCTGACAGCCCCACAACCAGCTCTTGCACAGTGCAGAGGAGCATGCATGGGGCAGGAGACGTGGGAAAGTCATCCCTTTCACAGACATAGCAAACACAGTGCTGGGAAAGCTCAAAACAGTGGGTAGGAAACCACAGCTAGTGCTGAAGATGTGAGTCTCAAGAAGTCATGGAAAACACTGGAAAGAGGAAAGGTTTTAGCACCTCTACCAAGTATGAAGATCTGAACGTGAAAATATCAGGAAGCAAATTTAACTTTTAAATCCATACTCAGACTTTTAAAAAAAGAGGAAATAAAAATGCCTAACACTGTTTACTGATGGATTCAGTTACTGTAAATATGAGGCATCGGAAAGGATTTGCAGGTATTTGGGTAAGTTTAAAAACATACACAAAAATTAAGTTATTCCTCCATTAAGCTCGAGCATCTGAAACTTGCACTGCTAAAGAAATTACATAAAATGAGAACTGAGAGAAAATACTTGCTATTTTCATGGATTTGCCAAACTATTGTTGTCTGTCCCCCAACAAGGGAAAGCCAAAGGTCATGTTCAGGACATGACAAGCTAATATTACATGTTGCCTCTGGGAACAAGTGGCCCAAACCCTAAGGAAAATAAATTATGAAAGCCACAGGGCTTTCTGGGAAAGGGCAAGATCCAGTGTAACTGTGGAAATTGTCAGCTCTACAGTGTAGCACACAGAAATATCAAAACAAGGAGGAAGGCCATCTTGGAAGAAGGGATTTCATTCATATTTGGGATTGTGCTCAAAAATATAATAACCATCTTGATGTGATTTGTTGGGTTGGGTTATGTTACTGAGTGGTCCACCATGGGACAAGAACTCGAAGGGAACCAGCTCAACTTAGTGCTATTACTGTTGACTCCAGTAAATCCTGTCAATCAAATGTGCAAGGATGGAAAGAACCTAGGATTGATGAGTAATAAATAATAAAATACTATGACTGAATTGGGACAGAAGTAACAAACTCTGATTGTACACATATCTCTTAGGAAATGTATACCTGTCTAGTAACCACGTCTTAACAAAGGCAATTTATGTAACAGTTCAAACGCAGATAGTTAACTGAAAAACTTAATTGGTAACTGCTAAACTTAATCTTTAATCAATTTTAAATCGATGCGTCTTTTAAGGGAAAAAAGAAAGGTAAAGGCACAGATTTTTAATAGTATGTAACACCCTAGCTATTAAAAATCTCTTTTCCTGTCCAAGCTGCAACAAAGCTTTAAGGAGCAATGTCAAAAGATCTCTTAAGTTAGACTGACTGTGCCTAGAAAACAAGGATTTCAGTAGCTGTCATTCTGCTGCGTTAGAATGTCACCCTGGTATTACTGCTTGCCAAATAAGAAATTAAAAAAAAAAAAAAGGAAAATTTATTAGTGGAGATAGAACTGATGGATATAAAGCAAATGAAGAGCAAAAGCCATGAGAAATAAAGAAATAATGCCTTGTTGGCTGGAGTATTAGCTAACAGATTAGAATAAAATATTTGCTTTGCAGCATAAATTTGCAATAGAATAACTGGCTCTATGGATGATCAGCTCCGGTGCCATCCATTACAAGCTACTGGAGCTTATACAGATTACTGACATTTGCATAGATTATAACAAGGTGAGACATGTTTTATATATCTACTAGAAAATACACAAATGTGAACATTGCTGAAACTGAAAAGCAAGAATTAAACATCAGCGAAACCCACTTTTATGTGTATGAAGTTGTTATACAGTATAATGCTTTGCTGTATGTATACTTTGATTTATATATGTTCAAGCTGGAAAGATTCATAGCTGATGTCTTCACATTGCTAGGACTATGGTTGCACTGTCGGGTAAAGAAACACTACCGGGTTTTGTAAACACCCCTCAACCAGCTAATGGGACTTGCAGTACCATCATGCACCATGTCACAGTTCCTCAGACATCACAGCAGCTGCTGATACCTCTGCAGGCTGCAGAAGGCACGACATAACAGCGCAGCTCTGGGTCTGGGAGCAGAGCAGCACCACACACCCCCACACAGATGAGGGAGGAGGGCAAGGCTGTCTTCTGCAGACCTCTGGAGACCCTTATCCCTGGTACCAAACCCTAATACCATGTGTGGGAATGGCATCCATGATCAAATGATATCAGGTGGTGTTGGTACCCACAATCAGATGGTATCAGGCCACGGATGCTGGGAGATACTACCTCTGTCCACAAGCCCAGATGTCACCACCTCATCCTTGTTTAGGGCCAACTGCCTGCACCCATGGCCCCAAAGCTTATCTCTAATACCTTGTGGTTGCATAGCATCAGCTCCAACTGCTGTGGCCATTGCACAGTCATCAAGAGAAGCCATGAGACATACACACAGTAAAGCCAGGCAAGGATGCACAGGTGACACTGCAGGCAAAGGTAGGGTGTTGACATGGCATCACTACCAGCTCAAAGGTTAGAGGGAAAACCCCAGCATGGAAGGGTGCAGAGTTGCTATATGCCCTGCTCTCGTGTCTAAGTGGGGTAAAAAACTTCTGTGCCAGGTGCTTTGACCTTTCTGGACCTCAAGGATTTCAGACTTTCTTTCCATGATGGATGCATAGCCTGGAGGTGGTGCCTGAGACATCACAGCCCAGGAGGAGCCTACAGGCATTACACACCTGGCAGAGCACACTCCCACGCTCTCTGCTCCCCACTCAGAATGACACACAGTTAAAAGGAAATCAAAAGAGTTTGAAGATGGCCATTTCAGAAACCTTGGAAAAGTTTTTCACTCTGCACAATTTTATTTTTGGAATGGTGGCTCCAGAGTCTCAGATTTGTTCTATGAGCCCCAGAACTGTATAGGTAGAGACAGACCCCACCTGCAGCAGTTTATGGTGTAAGTAGACAAAATAAATTGCAGACAACAAGAAGAAAATATGACTGTATAGATTTTGCACAAGGAGATTTGAAGTTATTAGGATGCACATAGGGAAAAATTTTTCAAAGGCATAAGATAGGATCCAGAAGCCAATTTCTAAGTGATGACCAAGTGCCTGCTCCAAAATGCTTCATGAAAATTACTTGCTCAAAGTCATAATGAATGTTTGCAACAGCACTGGGTACCTGTCCCCAGGCTCCTGAGTCACGGTACTTTAATCACAAGGCCACCCTCCTTTCTGGAGGACAGCCTCTCCATTCCACACATATATTCAGTTAAGCACAAATCATTTGTATGCACATTCTAAGAAGACCATTAAGAAAAGAGAGTGAATACCACAGCAAAAGCACAATTTTTGTTTGAGCTAACACTGATGAATTGTTCTTTGTCGAATTTGCCAAGCTCTACTATTGATGACAAATAATTAAATGATAACATTCAGTTTGCATTTATTCTGCTGTGGTTGCTGGAGTGTTTCTAAGTGGGCAACCTTCCCTGTGATCATGTCATTTGGTTCTCATAGTGCTACAGGCTGAACAAGGGTATAAATATTCAAAAGCTGCTCCATTTCACCATTGCATGGATACTGAGTGGCTGAATAGATGAACAAAACTCCTTAGAAAGTAAACGCCCTTGTCAATACAGACTGCACCCATCTGGCTCATTTCTGCAGCTGGCTTGGGGAAAAAGAATACAGACATGATATTTAAGCCCTACCCCATTTTTCTGAACATGGTGATGGTATTAAGAGCTTGGTACACTATTTCTGTTTCTGCAGTAGCACATTCTAATCTTGCTGGACGATCCCCATTGGAGCACACATCCAGGTGGGTCTTGAAAGTCCCTAGAGAAGGACATTCCACAACCTCTCTGGGCATCCTGTTCCAGTGCTCTGTCGCTCTCCTAGTGAAGAAGTTTCTCCTCATGTTGACGTGGAACTTCCTGTGTTTCGCCTTGCTACCANTTTCCTTTGCCCAGCTCTCCAGTCTGTCCAGATCTCACAGGATGGCAGCACAGCCTTCTGGTGTATCAGCCACTCCTCCCAGTTTAGTATCATCATCATGGAGGGTACACTCCATCCCTTCATCCAGATCATTGATGAAGATGTTGAAGATGTATTTAATGATGCATGTTCATTAAACTATGAAGCCCAAAAAAAGGAGTGAGCATAAAGTTATTTTTCCATCAAGGTAAACTGGCANTTCCTGTGTTTCGCCTTGCTACCAGTACCTCTCATTCTAGCACAGGGCACCACTGAAAATAGTTTGGCCCCTTCTACTTGACACCCACCCTTTAGATATTTGTAAACTTCAAGATACCCTCTCAGTCTTCTCTTTTCCAAGCTAAACAGACCCAGGCATCTCAGCTTTTCCTCATAAGAGAGATGCTCCACTCCCTTCATCACCTTTGTAGCTCTCTGTTGGACTCTCTCTCATATATTNCCCCCAAAACTGTAAAACAAACAACTTCAGCTTCAAATGTTTAATTACTATTTATCATAATCACTCATTTGGTCTCTTTCCTTGCCTACATGCAAACATGTAAAGTCATTTTTCATAACTTGCAGAGCACTTGCTGATGCTTCATAGACCGGCACGGCTCCAGGACCCAGGTTGAAATGCTGTGTTCAACCATGCAGATGTCTTCCCCCTTACAAGGAAATGTAGATCTGCACCTGTGAGCTGGCTTGTCTGAAACCCACCAGAAACAATCAAATCACTGCAAGGCAGGCAATTAATTATGACTCATTCCTAAAGACAGGGCATTGTTATCATATTTTAGAGCCCCTCAGTTACAGTTGTCCCTTAATCACCTTTTCTGTGGAAGATGTGGGGAACTTGTGTGTAATAAGCACTTTGGTAACTATTGGCTTCAATTTCAAGCAGTGAGTGCTCAAATCACTGGTATTGAGTTGTTTATGAACAGACAGAAAAGCAAAAGGGATGTTACAGTAATAAATATTCATCAGGTGCCTGGAGAATGAGAGTATAAATACGCAAAATTGCTCTTCTTCACGGTTATATTAGAAGGCATGGGGGAGTGCAAATCCTTTTCTTTATATTGCTGCTGAGGGGATTTTGCTTCTTTTTAAAGTCGGTAATTTTGTTTCAGTTCAGCAGCACACAGAGGATGCTAAACCATGGCCTGCATGGCAGCAGGTCCAACACCACTGCTGGCACTGCAAAACAGGTACCAGATGCCATCTTGCACCAGCTCCTTCCCCAAGGCCCTCCTTGGGGTGCCGCTGTGCCCTGGGAGGCAGACAGGAGGATGCTGTGATGGGCATATGTCACCCCAAGGAAAAGCCAACCACTGGAGATGGGGCAGAACCAGCTGGTCTGGGGAGTCTGGTGTGGTCCTGCCTTGATACTCAGTGTAGTCTCACATCTGGGCATCTGCCATGCCCTACATCACATGAATTTCTGCAAAGCTCATCCTTTTCTTCCTAAGCATTAATAATGTGGAAACTACTGAAGGGCAAATGTGCTTTTAGCGAGCAGGGAGTGACATGGATGTGTAATGCTGCAGACAGCTACAGATGTTGTCTTCCTCTTGGGGTTTCTTTTCCCTCTCCCTAACTCATATATCTCAGTTATACAGAATAAGAACAATGATGCCTTTTTCTCATGTCTCTATAAGCTTAAACATATGCAACTATTCCAAAAAGTTCTGTGAAATGGGGGGACACAATAAACCCCATAGCCACTGTGGGCGGAGTGGATAAAGCGCGGTACTGAGCAGGACATCCTGACCAGTGCAACATAGCCCAGATTTCTTGCTCTTCACTCTCATCTGCTTGCACTGAGAGCTGTTTGGTCACTGCATCCTCAAAAAGGCATGTGTGACCCTGAACCACTGCCAGGGGACAAAATCACTGGCAGGATCACTTCTCCAGCAGGGAGAGGAGACAAACAGTGTCATACAGACTTTGTGCTCTTGAGTCCAACTGATTTTAAAAGTTAACTAAGACTTTCCTCTACATGCTGCTTGTATCAACAGAAGGCATTAACTGACCTTGTGTTTTTTCTTTGGAAATTCAACTATTATTCACTTTAAGTGTTCTTGGAACACATACTTGTCTTTCTGGAAATCTGCAGATCTCCTTTGTGCTTGTATGGAATAGTGCTACTACTATGATCTCTACAGAGCCAGGAAATATCCATTGTGTCCTTCTCTCTCAAATCTAAAATGATTCATTTCTGTGGGTCAGTTTTGTGATCAGCAAATACATTTGTCTGCTTCTTAAAACATAGTTTCAAGGATGCAATCAGTATGCAAATCCCTAATTTGACAGCCAAACCCTGTAGTGTAGTCTTTCTTCTCCAAAGCTATCAGAAAACATCCTGTAATTCCAAGGAAGGGAGGTGACCCCAGTAATATTTGAAATGTGCCTGTACTGCAAACAGACATGTCAGTACTTTCGTCAAGTAACTGGTCAGTTTTATGAGGCTAATGATATTCATATGATTCTCAAAAGACCATAAATCGCCAAAGGAGAAATCTGTTGTTTTAAAAGCAGACATAGAGCAAAATTACAGAAATTACAGAATAATTTAGTCACAGAATAATTTAGACTGCAATGGACTTCTGTCAGTCATATAGTCCAGTGTCTACTCAAAGAAGACATAACTTCAAAATAATATTAGGTGACTCAGGACTTCCAGAGTGTGATGGTTTTTTTGTTTTGGGTTTGTTTTTTTTTCAGTGAGCTATTCTTACCTCTTCTGCCCTCTGACCCCAAAATTACTGTTCCACATCTTGACTAGCACCTTTGCAGGAACAGGAGCCCTGCACAAACCTCTGGACTTTAGCATCCTCCCTCCCCGCTGTCTNGGGCGATTCCGCAGCGCTGCTCGCCCTCCGCTGTCAGAAAGGACGAGCCGGGCCTGGAGTGCCTCCGGCAGCAGCAATGCTAACGCAGCCCGCTAGACGGTGCCGTCCTAAAAGCTGAAGAACAAACCAACCCTGTTAGAAGAACAAACCAACCCTGTTAGACACCAAATCTGCTTTTTCTGCCAGGTGCCCTTCATGTGCCCAGGAAACCCGCCGCCGAGCAGCGGGAACGACCCCTGGGGCCGCAGGAGGG
>VWZY01013134.1:96900-114031 GCA_013399075.1 Chloroceryle aenea | reverse complement strand
AAAAAAAAAAAAAAGGTTCCACTATTACAAATAGAAAATTGCTGAAAATGACATGGGAATGGCAATTACACCCCCACTCACTGTGGCTCAAAGCAGGGAGGAAAGTTGTTTCATTTTTCTTCAGGAATTCCTGTCTGCCATTTTGGGACAATATTGAAGCACTGGACTGGTTTGATGAAAGCCTTCCTACACTGTCAAGCTTGCTAACATTTAATGAAGTATAAGGGACTGAAAACTGTCACAAAGTATGCTGTAATGGTATGTTTTGTAAAGCTGTTGACTATATTCTTTCTATCAGCATTTGAGAATAGGTACTTCTTTTAATTGCTTAGCAGTTGTCAAGTTAATGCTGAAAACAGATTTAATTCAGTGAGTCAATGAATCAATTCCTGCACATGTGCTTTCAAGGACCATCCTCATTGCAGTGTCTGGAAAACTATTTCTGTGACCTCTTCATTCACATCACAATGTAAATTCCACAACTAAGCTGAAACTTTAGGTCCACTTAAGTGATGCCTTCTGAGTAGCACCAGGCAAATCCACTAAATCATCTCTTAATCTCTTTAACATTCATGTCTCTTCCACTGAATGTCAATTGTGAATACTCTGATATCAGTGTGAAACATTTGGGATTAATGTCCACATTTTAAAGAGTGGTCACTGATTCTGGTGACCTCAGTATCTGAGGGACAGATTGAGAAGCTGAACCTAAAACTGGACACTGGACCTGATTTACAGATGGTGCAGAGCCTCCTACTCAAGAAATTTGACAAATTTTTATTATTTTGGGATGGGTTACAGGGTTGTAGAAAAAAGCAGGAAAGCTCAAGAGGAGAGAGTGGCCTGCTTTTCATGACCTACCAGCCCATAAAGTCTCTTCCAGATTTCATCATCCTTTTCAGTCTTGCTTAACTCAGGAAACAGCAGAGTCCCTTTATACCTGAGGGCGAGAACATTGCCACATCTGCCCTCCCCACCAAACTGTACTGCACCAAAAAGGCCCATTAGACATCACCTCAGGTGTGCAAGGGAATGGCATCTAATGGGAATGCTGCAGCTTTCAGTGTTAGAGGACCCTGGGCTATCTACAGGCTCTGAGGCAGGCAACAAGCTGGCTAATTCCTGAGATGTCTGAGGCTGACCTATAATCAAAGTAGAAAAAAATCACTCCCACCAAAAACTGAGCCTGGTATCAGAAAGCTAAAGTTTCCATGAGCTATTAGCAGCAACAGGGAAAGAAGAAAAAATGCATTGAAAAGAAGTGGTATCTGATGGAGCACTCAGATTTACACATCACTTCAGGTGATGGGGGGCCTACAAGAAAGCTGGAGAGGGACTGTTTAAGAGAGCATGTAGTGATAGGATGAGAGGCAGTGATTATAAACTAGAGAAGGGTAGATTTAGATTGGACATTAGGAAAAAGTTTTTTACTGTGAGAGTGCTGGAACAGGTTGCCCAGGGAGGTGGTGGGGGTCTCATCCCTGGAGACATTCAACGTGAGGCTTGATGAGGCTCTGAGCAACCTGATCGAGTTGAGGATGTCCCTTCTCACTGCAGGGGAGGTTGGACTAGATGACCTTTAGAGGTCCCCTCCAACCCAAGACATTCTATGATTCTGTGATCAAAATAAAAAGACTAAATCATAGGCTATGTGTCTTTCCAAATACAGATACTTGTGTTTAAGATATGCTTTTTGCAGTCATAGGTGGTGGGTTTCTTCTTTATCACACTGAAGAAAATCTTAAACCCTGGATAAGAGATTATATCATAAACAGCCTTAATCAATATCACAATTCCATTCTCTGAACTTGGTAACATACAGTTTGTATAGACAAGACTCCCGTTGCTTCTGTTTTGAAATGATCATATGTTTTAACACAGCATTTCAAAAACTGGAATCACTTTTGTTGTTAATCATAAGTGCAAAATTTTGTCACTACATTTGGGAACTGAAGGGGAAATGGGCAGAAGATATTGCAAACATACCTCTTGAAATGGATATTGTTCCCTGTCATAGGTAGAATTTTATCTATTCATTGAAAAGGAGCTGAGAAAAAAATCTGCAATAAATGACTTCTTGGCACCAGGTAAAAGGGACAAATATAAAATCAAACTTTGAAATCACAGGTGTATATATTTATCAATTTCTTACTGGTGTTGCTTGCCAGAGCAAAATTTAAAATTCAAGGGCATAAGAAAATTTATACAGAAAATATCTCTCTAAGCCAAGACTACTCATTAATCTGATTGATAGAAAAGATAGCATGGGAAGGAAGAAGCGTGCCTTTTTCCTCCTAAACATAAGATCAGTACATTTAGCGGTCAAAGTTTCTGGAGTTTTAATTCAACTGAGTGAAAGAAATTGATTTTTAGAGGTTGGTTGTTGGCACATTTGTCAAATCCAGCAATTTTAGTCAAGGTGTGGACTTAAGAAATAAGATGTCCCAAATGATTTGTCAGATTTGAAAGGTACATGCCAAGATTTGCATTTTAGTATTTGACCATACCAAAGACTTTTAAAATGCTTTGTAACCATAATGATATGTAGGGCACAGTTGATAACCGTTGTCTATTTCTTAGTACTTCTGTTGAGATTTCTTATTTAAATGTATGACCCTAGATTTGTAAAGGGAATGCAAAGTGGAAAATTAAGGTTCTTGATGCCATCAAAAAGAAGCTATAGGCTCATACGACTGAAAACCAAGGTCCTTTTAGGAGATTCAAACCTCATTCTAAAACCTCTAAAATCAGAGCTGATGATCAAATACAATCCATTACATACAATTCATTGGAGTGGACAATAATTGTTAAACTCACACTTAGAGAAAAGTTAATATATAGATGAAAAAATAAAAAATAAAAAGGAAGCTTTCTGTATATGGCAGTCTGTTTTCTCTATTAAATAGTCTCCAGAGATTCTGAAGTCCAAACTAGCCACTCCACTGACAACTTTAAAACTAAAATAGTTTTATTTAACGTCTTGGAATACAACATATTGATACAAGTAATGAAGTATATTTAAGCAACTGCAGAAAGAGTGGCAGTGATTGATAATGATATGCGCTGTAGTACTTGTCAGTCTTGAATTCTGCTCCAGATTAAATGAGTAAGATAATAGGCTGAGTACCCTGCTAAACTATGCAGAAATTAGTAACTAGACCAGCATTATATACTTAGTGCACAGAAAGAAAGACACGTAATTTTAAATGGTCTCTCCAGGTCTTTCAGTTCATTAACACAATTTTAAATGTCAGGCTTATTACTGAAGCCTCAATTTTACTGATAATAGGCCTTTACTTGAAATCACAAAAGATGCAGCAATTTTCTAAGTAAAAGTCTCCAGAGGTGTTGCAAATGTTCTTACAGATTTTGGACTTTGGAAATATTCATGTCATAAGTTCAGCTGTCTAAAAGTTAAGTCCCCAGCTTCAATTAATGATTAAGTTCTCTCTCTAGTCAATGAGTGAAGTGAATTACCCTTTGAAATGCATTTCTCTGTATCCCTGGCCACTGACAAAGCCTATTTCATAAGGTTAGCCTGGACCCTACTTCTAGGTGACTGAAGTCAGGTGAAGTCTCCTTGCCATGACTTCAATGCTCCACAAGTGAAGACCCCACAGACAGGTTCCTGGAGGTGTGGACAAAACAACACGGCTGACTTTGTGCCCTGGTGACATTGATTTCTCCAGTATGTTTGCAGTTGTCCTGGTTTCAGCCGAGATAGAGCTTATTTTCTTCTTAGTAGCTCCCTTCTTAGTAGATAGAATATTGCTGTGTTTTGGATCCAGTATGAGATGAATACTGGTAATTTACTGATGTTTTTAGTTGTTGCTAAGGAATCCATGACTTTCTAACTTCCCATGATTTGCTAGTGTGCAGGAGCACAAGAGGCTGGGTGGGAGCATGGCCAAGACAGCCAACCCAAACTAGCCCAAGGGATATTCCCCACCATAGAATGTCATGCACAGTATATAACCGAAGGGGAGCTGGCCAGGCATTGGTTATTGTGCACCACTTGTCTTTCCTTAGGTTATATTTCTCTCTCTTTTTCTTATACTCCTTTTCAATACATTTAGTATTATTATATTTTTAATGCTACTATATTTTACTGTGGTGCTTAGTTGCTGGCTGGGATTAAACCACAATAGCAGTATGAGGGGAGTCAGTTTTGGGTACTTCATCTCCTATATTTGGGACTTCACATAATATTATGTTGCCAACACTGATCTTTCAGTTGTAACCAGCATATGTGCAAAAACTGATGGAATTAACTGTGTAATGGAAATACTGGATTTAGAAATAACTCTTTATTAGAAGAAGCCACGTTTCAGAGTTAATAATATAGAAGGAAATCAACTGAGCAAGACAGATGAGATATATAATCTGTGAAGTCATGTTGATCAAAACACTGTTTTAATAACTTCTACTTTTTAAGCACTGTCACAAACAAATCAATGGATGTCAGTCAATTTAGTATTCTCTGTGATTAGAGATTAGCTCCTGGGAAATGACCGCAATATTTCAGCATGATTACACAATATTAAATAATACTTCAGTATAAAGTAATGCTCTTCACCAGCACTGCCAACTTTGGTTTGCCTAAGTAGAGAATAAAAATCCTGGTCCATACTTATATTATTTTCACCTTCTTTGTTCAAATGTGAGGATGTACTCTACAGTCACAACAGTGTTCATCTAGTGAAAGTGCCTCCTGGATTTACCAGCTGATGCCTCTATCTCAAGGTATGGGTAGCTAAGGAGATATGGGTAGTTAACCCATAGTAGCTCAGAGAATAATTCATTTCAGCCTGATATATTTACCTACTTCCTGATTCAGTTTCCCATATATGAGGATCTAGTGCTGTTTGGGATGCCATGGGACACCAAAGACATCCACACACGGCTGACAGACACACCCATGACCTACAAGGGAGCATGGCTGTAGGCCAGGCAGCTTAAATTACATTTTGTGCAGGTATCCAAGCAGGCATGCAGGTCTCTAGTGCCTGGCCAATGAGCAGTTCCCTCCACCCCGGGGGTGTCTCAGCTGGGATGCCATTNTTTTCCCCTTTGGGGAGGGAGGGGGGTTAACAGAGAGCGTCTGTTGGGTCTTAGGGGCTGCCCTGACCCTAAACCACGACACACACAATGGGATCCTTGGCACTAAAGCTATTGGTCCCCTACATTTACTTTTCATCATCTCAAACTGAGTCCTGTCCTGAATGCTGGACAATTATGTCCCATTTTCACTATCTTGCTGAAGAAGCTGGTGTGCCCTCTGCAGTGTTTTATTTCTCAAGGGTTTAGCAATACTCATTGGTCCAAAAGTCCTGGAGAAATTCTCTTTTCCACTCTTTTCACAGATGCCGGGAACACTGAGGGAAGTAGATGGTTCCTGCAGCTCTCACACAGAGGACTCCAAGGTAAACTTTCTCTGGTGTCAGCTCTCCCCTGACCTTCCCTCCTTTCCCACAGCACGTTAATCAGATCAGACTTCACCACCCTATCCCAGTCTCACCTGAAAGGCATCTGCCTCTTATTCCAAATGCTGCAAAATCAGGGTGCAGAGGAGGAACAGTGAAACTTAAGGAGGGAAGGGACAAAATATCAAGGAGTTGTTTGGGAGGTTGATGACTGATAAATTAATTCTTGCTATAATCCCACTACATATAATAAACTGCAGAGACAAACTCACCCCATTGTCCAGGGGCTCTCATAAACTGTGTCCTCAAAGGGCTGAGAGAGCTGGGGCTGTTTAGGCTGGAAAAGAGAAGACTGAGAGGGGATCTTATTAATGTTTACAAATATCTGCAGGGTGGGTGTCAAGTAGAAGGGGCCAGTCTACTTCCAGTGGTGCCTTGTGATAGGACAAGACATAATGGTAGCAAGGTGAAACACAGGAAGTTCCACCTCAACATGAGGAAAAACTTCTTTACTATGACAGTGGCAGAACCTGGAACAGGCTGCCCAGGGAGGTTGTGGAGTCCCCTTCTCTAGAGACATTTAAGACCTGCCTGGATGTGTTCCTGTGTGGCCTGTATGTGTTCCTCTGTGGCCTTCCCTAGGTGGTCCTGCTCTGTCAGAGGGGTTGAACTCAATGATCTCCAGAGGTCCCCCTTTCAACCTCTACCATGCTATGATTCTATGGGCCAGACCCAAAGCCTATGGAAATCAGTGTATCTCTTTCCTGTGACTTCAGTGATCTTGAAACAACCTTGGCATCATTTCTTCTGCTTCCCATCTTCTCTATTTTCCCTCTGCTGTAAAATTTTACTGCCTTAAATATGCTGTGAATTATGGCAACCAGCTACAGAAATCAGATTCTTTCAGGAGGCTGTATTATGTTCTGCCTGATAACCCATCTGTGCACATCAGACTGAAAACAGGAATTGAACCCTGCTGAAATTAAGCTGAAAGAAAACAGAAAGAAACTACCATTTGAAATTTAGATCTGCTACTGAATTTTAAAAAGATGTGGCCATGATCTCAGTTAATCTGTTCCACCTGTGCCACTCTCCTATAAATAATACCATTTCCTCTGGGCTTGCATGTCTTCATGTCTTCATAAATCTATTGCACTATCTATGGACTATGTCAAATTTTAATGCTAAAATGGTAAATTCTTTATTCATCTATTGAACCAGCCCCAAGTGCCAGTTTCTCTTATTGCAAACTTAGTGTGGCTGGACCAGGCTTATACCTGAGTAAGAGATTAAATCACTTCCCATGTCCCTCCTACCATCAGGGACATGCTAGTTGATGCATCCAGCCACAATGCACCCAGCTAATTCGTATTATCCAGACAACCAAGAGGCATGATAATGGCTTTGAAATTAGTACAGCTGGGGACTTTGCTATGAATTAGCCAAACCAAGATGACAAATGCTGCTCTTCTTTCCCAACCTCTTGTGTTAAAAGACATATCAACAGAGAAAACAAAAAGAGGAACAGAAACAAACAAACAAACCAAACAAACAACAAAATCAGAAAAATAAAACCCCCTTTTTTTTTCCTTATCATAATGGATATACTTCCATAATTCCCATTTACAGACACAAGTATACAGAAAGAAAGATGAAGCATTGCTCAGGAAATGGTAGGGAGAAGCACAGGATGAAAAGAAGCCAAACACTTGCTGTACAGATACACTGGCTCAGAGCAAGTGAAACCTCAGCTGATCCCAGCCCATCCCCATTGTCCTTGAGAACATATTGAAGAAACATGTTTCAGGGATGGCATTGTTACAGTTCATTTCCCTTGGGTAAAAGGACAACTAGGTGACCTGTAAGGTGACATCCAGGCCTGTTTTCCTTCCAGCTATAATTCTCATCTATGTAGAAAACTGGCACAAGAAAAGGGGCCAGTGTGTCAAATATCACACCCGGGCTCCCATCTAGGAATTAGGAGTATGTCATGACCCGTGACATCCACAGCTTTGACACTGCTAGGAAACATCTGTTTAAAAGAATACTGATTCTGCTTCCATTTAAAACAAATTGCAGTTGGTTTCCTCTGCTCTTTTGTATAACCCAGCAAATAACTGTTTGAGTGGCTTCTTCAATAAAAGCATGAAAGATGTTAAATATTACAGTTGACTTACAGTGAAAGCCATGAGTAGAAAGCAAGCTCTATTGCATCGGTTTCTAAGTACTCAGCAAGAAGCATTTCCTAGGACCAGGCCGAGAGTCTGCACACTTGAGAACTAAGGTATGCTGCAGAAATAGCCTGCTGGATTTTCTATTGTCCTATAATCAGATAAATATTTAGCAATTTCACTGACTTCAACAGAGGTTGAAGTTAGCCAGACTAAGCCATGTTAGAGCTTTATTTGTGTTAGATGGAAGTCCACTGGAATAATCTCCTTGGTTTTGAAGGACCAGGGGATGAGGCCTTTGTACTCTTCCTCAGAAGGAATCTGCCCAGGAGAGTTAAACTCAGATTTTATACTCAGGATGCTGCACGCAGCATATGTACTGCACATTGGACATCTGGGATACAAGTCTCATTCCCCTAACAGTGAAGAACTGACCTTTTGCTGCCTCCTGTAAAAAATGTTGAATCATTTATTAAATTACTGTTATTAGGGCTGTCAGACAGACAGCAGTGAGTGACTGAGAATTATTTTCTTTTCACCTTTCTATCTTATTTCATTGCTGTCATGCAACCTATGCCCTTGCATACCAACTGAATGAGGAAATGTTGTATGGTGTAGCAGCAATGAGTTGTTGCTTTGTTTAAGGGACACTGCTCAGTGGGGGGACCAGGATATTGTACAGTAACTAATGACCTTCCTTACTTTGAGTTCTCAGCTTTACCTGATTGGCTTGGGGAGACAGTAAACTGAGCAACAAGTGTTTCTCTGCTTTATTTCAACAAAAACATAAGTGGTCTTACTGAAAAGCTTAACCAAAGGGGTTGGGGACTTTTTATCCTCCAAGATGCCCATTTATCTCAGTCCTCTCAAGATGCAGTAATTTAGAAATGACTATGTTTCTGATCCCAGTTCAACTGTTAATGGGATTTTATCTGCATCCTAAAAGCTGCCAGCTTCAATCAGGAGGCTGAGACGAAGGATAGCACAAGACAAGCATCATGGCTAGACTGCTACCAGCACCTGAGACAGATGGCTAAAGCTAGCCCACGTTTGCCCTGTACAGCCATCACTCCTGAGGCTGTTTGACAGACACATTTTCAGACAGGCCAAAAGCATCACAGCCCCCCCAGGACTCTGTGACATAGAAATTAAGCCCTATACCTCATCTTGTGGACTACAAATTTATATTATTTAGGCTTCGTGTGTAAACAGAAAAAATCAATCACTAAATTGCCCTTCTGCAACAACTCCTGAGCAGTCAGTGTTTTACAGATTACCACTCAGTAGGTGATAGGATATTGTTTGTTATGTTTGGTGGGAAATGACACTACATTTTTGACAGTACTTGAGTGTGATTTGTCCACAGCACAAGTACATGGCGAACACCGCAATTGCGATTTCTCACTAATTATGTGGAAAAATCCACCAGAGGAAAAAGGAACTCTTGCAGTAGCTTCCTAGCTAAGAAGAAAAGGAAAAGGACATAAAAGGTAAAAGGCACATCTCTAGAAAAAAAATTTAATATTTTCTCCATCCATTAAAAAAAAAAAAAAAAGCAAAACTACTACCAGCAAATTGTTTTCCATATTAGAGGGCTCTGAAGAAAGAAAGGGGAAGGTTAGATTCACAGTAAAGTGCAGGGTACTGAGTCAGTGCACAAAGCATGACGAATTGCGCCCAAGGCATTGTTGCTGAGGCAAAGCTGCTGGTATTTGAGGTTGATTGAACAGGACAACAAACAAGGATATGTGCAGGTGCTCTTGTTCCTACAACGGGGTATGTGGGCGAAGGCTTTTGTGGGGCTGCGTTCAGGAGATTATAACAGAGTTGTCAATAGTTCTGGTTCAGAGAGGGGGTTGAAAATAACATTAATTAAGGTTTTAGCTATGTTATTAACTTTGTGCCCATAATTTTAAGGACAAAATGTTCAGACTTGAATTTCCTCTCTCTTGCCTGCTGTTTCTACAAATTAGGTCTGGATATCACCACAAGTAACAACCACAGGGACCTTCAGAGGTGTTAAATGCAAGTACAGTTCAGCCCTGCTGCTGGAACTGACCCACCAGGAGAGGAGTTCAGCTAATGGAAAAGCTATGTCTCATAATGGGAGAAAAAAAAAGACTTTTGTTCAGTTTTTAGGGCTCAACAATTTTCCATTTCTTTTTCACAATCCTCTTAGCCAAAAAATCAAAGATGTAATTAATGATAGCCCAAATCTTTAAAATTTTATTTTATGTACTAATTTTTGATGTCTTTAAGGGGCATGTTTTGCAGAAGATGAGTGATGAGCACTGCTTTTATTCACTAATATAGTTAAAGAAAAGAAATGTCCTGACAGCTTTTGCCCCAACCACTAATGACCTCCTCAAGGCATTGCACTCTGATAAATTCACTTGGAGTTCATCTGAATGGTCTTTCAGGTCTAGATAGCAGGATGCAGTATAAAGTGGACTCGGAGCAAGCCCACACAGGACATCAACTAACAGCAGGTCTAATCCTGACATATACAGGCCAAAATATCTGCAACAGGCTGACAGCAGTCATCAGCAAAGGCATAAGGAAAAAACATATTTTTCTGGGCATCTTAATTACTCTCAGGAAGAAAAATCCCTATTTTAAAAGTGAGTACTTGCCACAGGTGAGTCAGGAAGGAGGAGGTATCACAAACATACTGATGCTCCTTAATGCCTCCTTAGATTTGCACAGAGCTACAAAACTGCTTCTGGAGTGCTTCATCCTCAGCCCCGATTCTCAGAGCCTGCTAAATAGACTTCACTGCCTGTTTTGTTTTTTAACTCTGAACTCATCTAAAGGTCTGGGAAAGGGCTTTCCATCCTTGATTGTGGCTGAAGTCCCCTTTGTCAGCTGCCACACTGTTATGCCAGGTCCTGCCCATTCCCAGTTCAAAGCCCGGGGCCAGGGGTTGGGTGAGGAGATTGGCCTTTTGTGCAAATTAATCCCATTTCTATCTCTTGTCATGGGGGAATGAAGTACACAGATGCGGACAAGGAGTGGGGACAGAGGGCCAGAAAAGAAAATAAATTAATGTTTTAAAGAAAATGGCACCAATTTGGAGGAGTAAATCTGTGACACAACTTTGAGCAACTGAATCTGGTAATTCTGTGAACATCTTTTCCATCCTTATCCCTGCTCCACCTCCCTTGAGTTGCTGCCCTTCAAAATAATACCCTTAAAAGGGCTACTAGCAGCTAGTCACTGCTGAGTATGAGGGATGGGCAATCTGCTGTGAAGAAACCAAGGATACTGATGGACAGTCCCCATAGGGCATGCAGAGATTGCTGAGATTCAAGGCCATGGCATCTTGCAAGAGAGGAAGGGGAAGGGCTTCAGATCCCTGTTCCACCAGCCCATTCTTTACCCCAAGCCAAGATGCTTCAGATATCTCATTAGTGACATCTTGCTCAGGCTCCTGCAATGCTCTGCTGGCACATCTGACCTCTAATTTGGAACGGAAAAGTTCAGCCTGGCCTTCTGCCTTGGAAAGGATGCTGACACCTGCCACATATTTTCACTTGGAAGAGAAAGTAAAATTCCTGGTCTTTTTAATACAGTAGATAGCCGGGGTGATCCATGGCACAGGCTAGATGGATATTTTGGGAACAGTGATTCTTAACTAAAAGCTCAGCTTGGAAGGGCTTTCCATGTTTGTGAGTCTGCACCACACCTGTGCAAGTAAATAAAACACCTTGGGGATGCTTATCTGACCAGCTGGACACCTTCCATCCACTAAAACAGAACACCCTCATCCAAACTGCCTATAGGGAATAGTCCCAGGCCTGTGCTGAACCAGGCTTTGTCTGACACAGCATCTGCTGGCCCAGGCCAAAACAATGTGCTGTGTGCTACAAACTCAGCACAAATGGAAGAGTTGGTGGGACAGTCACTCTGAGCACTCAGAGCTGTTCACAGAGCAAGGCACCTGCACAGCAGCTGCTTGGAGTGGTCACCAGCAGACAGCAATGCCACCAGAACTGACAGCAGTTGATACTTTAACCAAAAGCAACACACATCAGAGCTCCTGTGACCAGCATCGTCTGACAGGTTATAGCAAGAGTTTTCTGCAATGAGTGGAGATGTAGAATTAATAGAAATGTGAGTCTGGCTGGTTTGCAAGCTACTGCAATAAGCCTACAGTAACATTTAGATTTAGGTAAAACCCATTAGTAGTTGCATTTGCAGGGAACAGGGCTCTTCCCATAACCACTAGAGTGTAAACTCTGTGATCAGTCATTTTTCCCTTAAATGTTGAAACTATCATTGAATTTCTTCTCTGGACAGAAAAACAGATCAGTATTTCATAAAGCCTGGCACAAAGCCCCTGAGCAAAGAGAAAAATAACCCTCTATCAAAATCTTTCCTGCTGAAATGACATTCATCAAATAGGGGGAAAAAATCTGGCAAGATAAGACAATTTTTCAAGATATCTGTTAAGTACTGCACTTCTTGAGAATCAAAAGTAATAAATAGCACAAGCAACAGGTGCAGAACATCACACAGTATGTGTAATAAATGCCACCCTCCCTGAAACTACGAAGATGTGAGGGTCCAGTGGGAAAAAAAATAGAAAAATTTAAGACATTTAAAAACATACCTTATTTGATTTTTACTCAGTGAATAAAACAAGGAGTTCACAGTAGAATATGCAAAAAAATATTTTATTTTGTATTTTTATATATGTATATATATATATATAAAATCTCCCCCTGGCATTAGCTGGAGCTCTTAAAAACACCTGAGCACACATAAGATATCTTTACTCCAGTACCACCTGGAGTTATTGCAGTTTACAATAATGGAATTTAAAAAAATATTCCTCCCCAAAGGTTCAGTTTCCTATGCATCCCTCACAACAGAGCAGTGAAGTACTAGTGCCATCAGACCAGGAATGGACAGTGAGAAGCTACACTATGAAGTCACTTTCTCAGATGAATCAGACACCTCCAAAGTAAAGCTTTTGTGACCGCATCTTCTCAGTGTAAAATGCTATTTCACGTGCAATAATCAGTGGAGTTGCTGAGGTTTTATCAGCTTTCTCGCACGTCATGGTGTCACAGTGTCAGAAAGACAGGCCTTTGGGACCCCAGGGAAAGAGAGGAGTCATTTACCACCAATATGTTTTTGCTCCCAGATTAATTTTGACATATTCATAACTATTATCTATAAAGCAACAGTAACACTTATTTTTTCCACCCTTTTATAAATGTAAACATTCTGTCTCAGAAGGGATACTCAAATAATATCTTCATATAAAATTTCATTTTCAGTGGCTACTTTTTACAGTTATAAACTGTACTCCAAAAGACCACAGAGAGATTTACGGAGGTTCACTGGAGGGCTTCCTTGAAATCTTTCTCGGTGACTTCTGGAGAAAAATGATGACATAAGAAAAAGTTTAAACACCTATCAGTATTCATTTCAAGACAAGCATATTCGAGGGTGAGACTCTTTGAAGAACAAGATTTAGTGAGCAGCCTCAGAGCTGAATGAAAAAGAATGAACCTCACATATTTCTGTACATTTGACCTAAACCAAAGCAATTACTTTCTCACATATTCTGCTTTAGTGTAATATAGTTTTTTTTAATTTTTATTTTTAAAAATGCTTTTCTCATAGTGCTGTAAGTGATTTTATGGTAGCTGGACGAAACAGCCATATACCAGAATTAGGGGTAATGTTGAAGAAGACTGGCTCCCTCTGGCTCCTCAGAGTCCTCGTAGATAGTTTAGGTATCTGGGAGTGGGATGAGAAACTTGTGTGAGCAGTCAGACTGATGCCAAGCACTGGTGGCATGTGACAGAGCAGCAGGGAAACTCTCTGCATTGCTAGAGCTTCCCAAAAGTCACGTCATCAGGTTTTACACAGCTCGTACAGGGTACAAAGCTGGCACACTGAAACTGCCAGTGGTACTTATGCAATCTGGTTTTAAACCTGCTCATACACAAGACTATTAGCCAGAGTGAAGTCATGGTCTCAGTCTGGCTATAGAGAGCTAAAATGGGTACCTTAAAAATTTCTGCCCTGTATGGATGAGAAGCAATAGACCAGAACATTGCATTTCTACTTTTTTTAAACTTTTGCCCTCTGGACACATAACTCTCACCCAGTCAAACATTAAATCACATTAAAGAAGGAAACATTCATCTACTCTAAAATAAAAAGAGGGTTAATCCCAGAATATGACATCATTTCAATCAAATTTAGCTAATCCTCAGAATTAGGACTGATATGGGGAGAGTTTTCATGACATCTAAGGCAAGGATCTGGCATTTTCCTAGTATAGAAGATTGTCTCCTGTGTAAAATCACAGATTAATCATACTGATTAAGTGTGATGGAAATATGCACACAATAATACCAGCAGATGATCCTGAAAATGTTATTACCAGAAAAAGAGGTAAAATTAGCAAGTTTCATTCAGGCTTGCTGTGAACTCTGTCAGACTCTTTTCAGTTGTGCCCAGTGATTGGACACGGGGCAATGGGCATAACCTAGAACACAGAAAGCTCCACCTATACATCAAGAACAACTCCTTTACTGTGAGGGTGATGGAGTACTGGACCAGGTTGCCCATAGAGGTTGTGAAGTCACCCTCTCTGGAGAATTTCAAAATCCACCTGGATGTGATCCTTTGCAACCTGCTCTAAGTGAATCTGCTTTAGCAGAGAGATTGGACTAGATGTTCTCCAGAGGTCCCTTCCAACCCCTACCATTCTGTGATTCGGTGATAACAGATAACAACCTTATCCAGACCATTACTGCAGTATCATCCTCCTGCAGCCATAGCCTTCAGCAACACCTTTGAAGAAGTGTACAAAGAGGCTTGGTTCATGCAGCAATATGCCTAGAGCCAGTCCTGGCACATGTTATGATAAAGTGTTGGTAAAATGCTTACAAACTGTTAACAAGACAACTAATCCAAGCCTAAACTGCAAAGTTCTAATTTTCAGTTAGCAATGCCTCTTGCAGAAAGAGGTAAGACTAAATTCATGGCCTGACAGGCAACTGTCTTATGTTAAAGTCTCACTGCAACCTACTAAAAAACAGCAAATATAAGAACAAGTGATTCTTTTTTGAGTAAGATCTAGAGAAGGCAAAGATGGTAGCCTTGTGAATTTTTTTCAGTAGTCTCTTGGTTCCCTCTAACATGACACTGGATTGTCCCAAGAACAGCAAGCTCTATCTCTACCAGGTTATAGCTCTAAGAAGGATCCTGAGGATTTGGTTTTCTCCATGGTAAAGAAACATTCCTCTGCTCAGCAAATGAACGCAGTTTGGTTCTTTGCCAACCAAATTCCCAGTGAAGAGAAACTACCAAGGATACAAAGTGAACAAAAATCTCATGCAGAACACCAAGGTACAAGAACCCTGAATACACACACTACTCAGGACTGTTAGCTGGGGAAAAACACACAAATGGACATGAGCTAAAATCAGAGCTGTTTAATGTTTCATAAGCACCCCTGCCATACCTAACAAGATGGATCCTACAGCATCATGTGGTTCTGGGACACCAAGGAGCTCACTATTTCTCCCATCTGTCCCAGGAAAAAAGTGTATCTGCAGTCATCCCCTCAGCAAACACGAAGACAGATTTGCCTGCAGTAAGACAAATCCATTGAGGATTTTGCAATAGAGGCCTGTCCCAAATTGACCAGGTTTTCATTAAAAGCAGAAACACAAGTGCCTTGGTACCAAGGCAGATACATAGCCCAGACTCTTTCCAGCTCCCTACCTCCTCCTGGGTTAGTAATTGTACTAACATTGGTTCATTACCAACCTATATCTCTCGCTAGGACACAGCATGGATGTTTCTGTTATAAGGTGGAATCTCCACCACTAGCTGCTGAGCTTTTTCATGCACAACCAATATACAATTCATTGAACTCCATAACACTTTGAAGCTGAGGATATGCTTGTTAGCCAGCCCATGTTATGGCAGACATCTAAGGTGTATTGCTCTTGGGGCTGTTGGTGCAGTGATCAGCAGGGACTCTCAACGCTTCCCAGAATAGCACTCTTAACAAGTGTTCATTTTCATCTGAACAGTTGCCACAAGCAGTGAGGAAGACGAGTCTCCCCTGTGCTGTGCATGTTTATGTATAAATGTAAATCTTTCTTACCTTTCATCTGTGAAAGCTGCAACATCACCAAATGTCCTCATTTACTGAAAACCCACAAGCTACTGCTGACAGAGAAGCAGCTTTCCATCCAGCATTATGAACATTCCCCTAGACCTGCCCTAAATTAATTTTGGAATGTAATATATAATTGCAGTAGCGTTGTTATCTTGAGACATGGTGGCAATCACATTCTGTTTTACTTAATGTGATATATAGACAGTGAAATGCAGGAATAATTTTGGGGACTTCAAGATATATAGAAGATTAATCAACCATTTTTAGGATAGGTCTAACATGGGGCAATTGGGTTAGGAAAGCATTTCTGAGCTGTCTTCACCTTGGCCTAAGATGCCACCCTTTCAGAAAGTGTTTTGCATAAATAATTTTGGCAAATTGCACATACAGCAATCAAGTGAGCAAATTTTACATTAGGACATATTAAACCATCAAATCAGAAATCATTATCCTCTCTAACATATTAATCTTTTCACACTGTCACTTTTAAATAGATGGTGAGATTTCACCCCACAACAGTGTGTCAAAACAATAACAAATCTTCTGATAACACAGAATCAACCCTACTCATTCTGCCTTAAGTTCAATAGTCTGCAAATTCAGAACTGCAGATAAAACAAATACTAAGTAAAAGCAATAGTGAAAGGAATAAAAAAAAAAAGAAAGAAAAAATAATAAAAGCAATAAAATTAACCTGCCATTTGACAAGAGAAAAAGAGAAACAGTGTCACAGCCTTTTTCACATCCTACTTCTCAAATGCTAAGCAGTGAGCCATAGTTTCAGTTTGTTCATAAGATTGCTTCTCATAGTGCTTCCAGAGAGTTGTACATTAGCACAGGCCACCTACAATGCAGTTAACTCTCAATTCTGAAAAGCACTAGTGGCATGATAAGTAACGGTTATTCAGTATCACTTGGAAGAGTCAAAATCAGGGAGGTTGACGATAAAATTGCATGGTACTGATGAAAAGTGAGGTGCATAGTGTCTGCTACTATCTCATTAATGATATGCAAAACCACGAAGAAAATGGTAGCATGTAGTTAGCAGCTTTTGGCCTTGTCTTAGTGCCACAAGACCCAAAGAGCCTTCCTTCATCCCACTGTCCTCTGAGTAAGAGGCAGATAGGAAAAATAAAATTATTTTCACAGATGGGGAAAGTTTTCAAGAACTGAAAAAAATTCTCCACCCCATATCAGGATAAGAATTGTTCATGTCAATTTAAGCAAAACAAACAAACAAACAAAAACAAACAAGAAGAAAAGAAAAAAAAAAAAAGAAAAGTGAAAAAAAAGGGTAAAAAATGGAAAAGGAGGAAAAGGAAAAAAAGGAAAAGGAAAAGGAAAAGGAAAAGGAAAAGGAAAAGGAAAAGGAAAAGGAAAAG
>VWZY01013134.1:0-86821 GCA_013399075.1 Chloroceryle aenea | reverse complement strand
TTGTTTGTTTGTTTTGTTGTTGTTGACTCTTTTTTTGTTATAATTCTGTGAGAAAAGTGGAGACTTACTCCCTGGATTTTGGGTGAGAACCGTCTGCTTAAATTTGGCTTACTCTATTTAACCAAACCGTAATAGGCAGAAACCTCTAAAAGCATTGGCAGCACCATTCTCAAATGTAACTGTGGCTTTTAAGTTTCAGTTTTTCTTCAAAATTAATTTTCATTCACCTGCGTCTTCTGGACCTAGTTCTGCAGGCAAGTCTGAGTAACAGCGGGCATGTATGCCTGTATCTGTGGAGCGGTGACGTTACTTTATAATGCCCCCGGGGGAGGAAACTCAGCTGGGCTGTGTTTGTACAGCACCTTCTACAGCCGGTCCTGCTCCCGTCTGGCGCTCCCGTGCTTGACTCTGGTTTGGCAGCTTTGATAGCGTCAGATAGCCCTTGTGCCGGTGGTGTTGCAGAAAGCTGGGCTAACTAAACCCATCCCGCTGAAGAGGAAACCATGCTTCTTTAAACAGATGATGTATTGAAATGTCTTGTTTACTGTGTCTTGTCCGCTTTGTGTTTGCAAAGCGGAGACATAATTCCTAATTGCGGCTCTTGGGATTATGCAATCCTTAAGATAGCAGTAGCAGAGACTTTTGATCTGGAAAGAAAATAAACCAAGTATGTCTGGGTTTTCAAAGTGGCAGTGTACTTCCACCGTCTCCATATCACTTAGCATTTGCCTATATAGTGAGCCACTGAGTTCATGATAACATTTCTTCCACTACTGTATTAGATAAATCTTAATGAACTGAATTTTCTATCTGGTGATGCTCCAGGGTGGCATTCACTTCAACAGAGTGTACTGTAGTGAATGCACCAAAATTCAAGCATGCTGTCATTTTTAAAAGAATTTGTTATGTCAGTATGAAACACATCTGCAGCTATTTTAGGGAATTAGGAAAAGGTTTTGTGTTTTCTCTTTCCTGTGCTTCCTATTCTTTTTTTATTAATTAGACCAACTAGTCTTGAGAATTCAAGAACTTTTTTTCCCCCCTAATGAATGTAGTTGAACCAATTTAAGGTACTTGATCTCTCCACAAACCTTGCTGTATTTATGGTTCAAATCCAACGTGGTTATTACACCTTTATGGCTGCACTAGACTTCCATAGGACAGCAGTCAGTGGATTTATAATGCACATTACCATTTGTGAAGGGTTGAAAGGGTTGTTATTATTTATGAGGTCCTGGTAGACAGAGCTCCACTAACAGTATTTTTAGATATCTGCAAATCAAAGCACGATTTAAAAAAATGTCATAATATAAATGAAATGAGAATGGAGTTTATTGAAGGTATGCAATTTAAAAACAAAGCCCATGCTTTCAATCTGGTAGAGCATGAAGGGATTATCCAGATTTGACTCATCTGTGTAGATTGTGCATTTTGGGCTGACTGCTGAGCTGAGCAACAGTCCATTGGAGTGATTTCACTGCTTGCCTTTAAAAACATTATTGGTGTTCCAGAGTTGTTCATGTTTTTGAAGAAAACTAGGCTTGCAGTTGATGAGACTTGAAAAGATTTAGCTTGATATTTGATGAAACCTCTTTTCTATTCAATTTTACATAGGTAAGTCAAAAATGTCATGAAATTTTCTTCTGTGACATTTAATATATACTTTATGCAGTTGAAAATACTCTTTAAGCCATTTGGAAAAAGACAATTCTGTCAGCATGAAGTGAAACGAGGAACTTGCTTGGCTCAGGTCAGTTTTTGTTGTACTCAGAAATGGCTATGGCTAAGCAGCTCTGTGTTCAGTAGAAAGGAGATGTGTGGTTTAGTTTGACTTCTTTCATTACAGAAGTCATAAAATCTCGTTTGGTATTTTCTACATCAGATCCATAACTTCTGGCTTGTGCCAGTAATAAAAAAAAAAGAAAAAAAAAATCCCCTCCTTTGGAATCCTTAAGTCTGTGTTGTTTTTCACCATGTGTGGTATTTATTTTAATTAATACAGATCCTAATCTGAATTTTGCTAGCTTCAGCTTCCAGTCGTGGATCTCTTTTATAGTCTGTATTTTAAGGAATTCTTTAAAACCGAAGTGCTTGAAAGAGGGCTAGTAAGAAAGAGGAGAGGGGACTATGGTAACTAAGAGGAGGGTTAGAAAATATGTGTAAGGTTGTAAAACTCCTCTTTTCCTGTTCTGTAAATATTATTCTTTTGCTGTTCCGTTAAGCAGTGTCCCACATGTATCTAGGAAGTCCCGGATAAGGGTTTTTGAAGTTATTCAAGAGAGGTTTCATGTGTTCACTCATTTCTGTAGTGTTTGTTGCCATGGCAGCTAGCCAGCGGCCTTTTTAGCAATGAAGGTGGTTACACTTCATTTTTTTGTCTTGTACTGAAAACTGTATCTGAGGTACTGTATGAAACAGATGTTGTACCAAGACTGCAGTGAGTTGTTTCTATGAAGAGACTGAAATGTTTCTGTCCTCAGCCTGAAGTTACTGCGTAGGGATGCTTTGTATCGCTTATTATGTATAATTATGTTTAAAATGCCTCCTTTCTTCAAGCTTGCTAAATATTTACAATAAATGTACTACTTCTACCATATGTTTGAAGCAAGAAACCCATTAATTGAAGAAGCCTGTATTTTTATGCTTGAAAGGATTGACACTTACTTCATTTTAGTTACTAAATTATATGTTAAAAGGTAGAATATAACAAAAGCAGAGGTGAGATGGTGTAACAAGAAGCAGAGTCATTCTTCTTCCATCCTGGTCTCAAACTGCAGTTGTCTCCAGTTAGCTTATAGAGAGAAAATAAATTATAATGTGCTCATAATTGGCTTCCTGGTAGAGTTATGAAGCATTTCTCTTCCCTTATCTCTCAGCCTGCCCTCCTCCTCCCCCTTTTCTATTTTTCCCCACTTCCCCCCGATCCCCCTCCTTTTTTTTTTCCTCTGTATGTCTTGTGGATTAGTCAGCTGTCCAGAGTTAGAAGAGAAAAATACTGTGTGGATATTTTTCACTGTAAAGCTCTGCCTCTTTAAATGTTTTTGTGTAACAGCTTGAGGCTCTGTCAAAAGGCATGTTCCTTATCGTGTTGTTAAGTGATGAGCAGAAATTGAGGGAATTTTTCGTAACCTTGGGGCTTTTTGCTAAGATGAACTAGGCATTTCTCTTTTGCCTTACCAGGATTGATTACTTCAGGTTAGATCACATTTCTTGTGTAAAAGGCTGAGCTTGTGCTGCCAAAAATCAAATTTGTATTTTGCTTAGCATGAAGTGCTGGGTTTGACACTTGACACTGACTTTCCCATTCTGCAAGGATATTGTATTCCCCAGTTAAGGAATTGGTTTAGCTCTTTGGTAAACTTGAGCTCCATTTATTCTTGAATCATAGCTGCAGAATGAGTATGTTTTGAGATAGTGCTTTAATTTTAAGACTCGTATTTCTCTCGTCCCCACTGGAAAGGTCCAGACAAGACCTTTTCAAAGTTTGCCCCGGGGAGTAACGAAGCTCACCCTCTGCAACTGTGAGATTCATCATTCTTCCAGGATCACCTCACTGCATGCCCCAGACTACCTGTCCTGACTGCCTAGCCATTTTAAGGTTGTATTTGCTTGATTTATGATACCACTGTAGCACTTGAAAATTTGATGTATGTCATCCTTCTCCTTGGGAGGGGAGATGTCTGTTTGTATATATATGTACTTGCATATATGTGTGTGTGTGTATGGGTATACAGAATAGAATGCTAGATCATCCCAGGGTCTCTTGTTCTTTAAAGGTAGAAAGCTCCTAAGAACTCACAAGTATAACTTCCAGTGCCTCTGTTTTAGACCATAGTGATTTGGTTCTTAGCTATTTCAGGATAAAGAATGTCCTTTGCCTAAAACTTCTGCAAGATTATACAAAGTATTTTAAACATATTCTGTGTTAAAATTACAGTTTTATTGAGGGTGGACAGTGAAGAAGCTAAAGCTATGTTCAGGAGGAGGGATTTTACTTAATAGGAAATTGGTATTTTGAGAGAAGAGGGAGAGACAAAGCACGACTTTCAGTGGTTGGGAGTGCAGGAAAGTTTAATGGACGTTATTAATCCTCCCAATGGAAGAAATACAGCAATTTCTTTTGGTATGAAAGGAATGTCTTGGGAGGTGGTTAAAAGTTGCAGAGGAGTGCCAAGAGATCAAGGAAGTTAGTGAAGCTGGAGGTGTTCAGCAGTAAATGTGACACAGGTTATTGCAAACAGCTGTCTGCTTGCTGCTAGTAGATAAAGCTCAGAAGCTAGGAAGAGTCTGAATGAGACCTTTACTAATGGACAAAAACTGTCATGGTAATTCCTAACTGACCATTTGTGTGAACCATCCTTCCCTACAAGCTGTATTAAGTTGTGAAATTAGTGAATCATTCTCATCAACTAGGAAGTTTTGTGATGAGCTGAAAATTTCTATTGTGTTGTGACTTAGACTTTTCATCTTAGGACTAATGAAATTTGGTGGTTTGGAAGAGATTGGCTGGAAAAGGGACAGATTGCATTTCCTTTAACAGAAACTGCTTTCCTAGTGTCCTTCTGTTCTGCAAACTGTTAAACCTAAGTAGCTGGTATCTATAAATCCTCATCTCTGTGCTTTCCTAGTCACCATTATAGTTGGTGCTTTGACAGGTGTCTTCAGTCCTTTGTCATCTATGAAGCTCATGTTCGAATGACTGAATTATCCAATCTTTCCAGTATCTATGCGTGGCCTCATCCTTGGTGAGAAACCTCTTGTAAAAAGTACTATCAACACTTTCATGGAGATCTCCACTTTTTTTTCAGTTGAGGACCTGAGAGCCGGATAGTTTGCAGCAACATCCCTTAAGGCCTTTCTACCTTGAAACATTCAACTGATTTGAAGACCTCAGATGATTTCTCTCCTTCAGCAATAATTCCAATACATACTATTTGTAATGCCAGATACACCTCTGAAAAGGTTTGTTCTGTCTGGGGAAGGGCTGTGATGTACAAGTGCCCAGGGCTGTGCACCTGGGTTTACAAGTCTCTGGAACAGCTGCTTCTGGGATTGCTGCTGCCATTCTTGTTGGGCTGCCAACTGGGCTTTTGCTGCTCTTGCAGAGCTGTGATTTGGACTCATTAATGTTTCTGAAACTGTCCCTGTTGGGATTGCACTCTGTGTTTCTTGAAGTTGTTGAGCTTACTGCTGAAAGATTAAAATCAGAGTTTTCTGCTTTGGCTGCAGTTTTCCCAGCCCCTTGTTCTCTTGTCTGTTAATACCTTTTTATTGTAGCTATTTCATGGAAGAAAACATCTGGTAACATGCATACACTGCTGCAACTTTCGTCGGGTTCCAGGAAAAGACTGTGTGGCTCAAAAATGTGTTTAGGTGGTGCCCACTGGCTGCAGCTTGACCTTATTGACCAAGACTTATTCAATGTTGCGACTTTTTCTCGTGAGTGCTCTGCCTTCTTTTCTGAATTGACCATCACTTACAAGTGAAAACCACTCTTGCCTGATAAATAAGAAGAAATTAAACTACAGATCTTCATAGAGTTTTGTCATGTGTTTGCATTGTGGAATTATTCAATCCTTCTTTTTCAAGACTTGAAATAATTGTTTAAACAGTTGTTTAAATGTGTTGGTACCATGCATGGTCTCTCTGTTAGGTGTTGTTGAGTATTTGGTGATGGTCTTCCATCTGGTATGTTTCATGAGGCTGTGGTAGCAGCCTATAGTTCACACGGGGCACCTTGTTATGTTTTCAGAGGTTAGTATGTTACAAATAGGTTGCCTCTTGCAGCTGTCACAAGAGAGACCTCAGATAAATAAACTCATTAGTGAGGAAACAAGTCTCATCATCTCAAGGCTGATCTTGCCCTGCTGGACATACTGAGGAGCAGTTTGAATTGTTCATGTGAAGCTTGGATACAGTTAGGGGTATGGCTGCAGAAGCTCTGGAGAGAAAATGTTTGTAGCAGCCAAACTGAAAACAGATGCCTCCAGTGGGCATTGTAAATAGAGTTTAGTTCATCTGCTGACATGGAATGCTTTTGTGGAAAGTAAAGCCTCATCACCTGATAAGTGCAAGATGATGTTGCAAAAATAGGTAATAAGGTCAAATAGGCTGTATTAGTAAGAGCGTAGCCAGCAGATCAAGTGGAGTGATCATTTGCCCCTTTTAAGCACTGATGAGATTGCATTTGGAGCATTGTGTCCAATTCTGGTCTCCAGCAGACAGGAGGAAACACTGACTTACTGGAGCAAGTCCAGTGGATGGCTACCAGTGTGATTAGGGGGCTGAAGAACATCATGTACAAGGAGAAGCTGGGAGAGATGAATTCAGCTTTACTGAGGGAAGACTCAGCAAGATACTCCCATTGCCTTCAGCTGTATAATGTGAGGGTACAGAGAATACAAAGTCATACACTGAAAAGACAAGAGACATCAGTCACAGGTTACAGTGAAGAAATTCTGGATGCAGGTGAAGAAAAATATCACCATAAGGATGCTTAATCACCTGGACAGGTGCCTAGAGAGGCTGTGGAATCTCCAGCCTTGGACACGCTCAGAAGTTGACTTGGAAAAGGCATTGAGCAGCCTACTGTAGTTGACCCTGCGTTGACTGGGGGTTTGTTGGACTAGATGATCTCCCAAGATTCCTTCCAAACTAAATTTATTTAGTTCTCAATGTTAATAGCATCACCATTTCTGAATTCTTCACATTTGCTTCTGTCATTGTCAGGTCTACTCATGCCAAGGTGGGACTCTGAACAGCAGAATGTGAGCTCTGGGTGACAAAATGGGTTTGAAATATTACCCTTAATGCAGGAGTCTGTGCAGGTATTCACAGGACTAAAATCTAGTCAGCTTTTCAACTTTATGTTGGTTTTTGGTTTGTTTGTTTTTTTTTTTTTTAGTGAAGACTAAACAAGGAAATTTGGTCTGCAGTATTAATTTCTACTTTAAAAGTTGCAAACTTCTGACCTCAGAATGAAACTACTCTGAGAGTCTGAAGACCTACAAAAATTATATGAAATCACTAACATAGTTTGTCTTTTCTATATGTTTATTAAACAAAAGTGATCAAGCTTTTTTATTAATGTATAAAATATAAGGTTTTCAAAGCCTGGTGTATGTAATTTGGTGTGGGGACTTCTGGTGGTCTCCCCTGATTTCAGGGATACCGTAAATCTGAAGAAAAGCCATACCTAAATGACAGGTATTAAGGTAGAATTCTGTGTAACTATTTTATCTTTATTTTTGAACTTGGATTTGCAGCTATAGTAGTGCACTTTCTGTATTATCTGTCTATTATTGCTACTTGTCAGGTCTATTAAAAGCTTCCCCAGAAAGTAAGAAATAATTATATACCAAGTGTGTCTTTACAAACCACGTGACCATCTGTCTTTCCTGATTCTTAACTTACTAAATCTGGGTAAAAAACTGGACCTTAACATACTCTCTGGCTCTTTCATGGCAGTAGAGAGTAAATGGCAAGGCTGAAAGTCTTGCAGAAAATCCGCTGCTGGCAGCTCTCTTGCAGAAGGCTCCAGTCCAAAATGACAACTGCAGCCATGTGGTACAGGCACAGGAATTGTCTCTCAAATAAGCATAACCCTGTGAAGCCATTTAGGGAGACACAGAGTCCAACCAACACCTTGAACTCCATCCAGGAACCCTGGAGATTATGGAGCTCCGTTGCCAGCAGCATGACCTGAAACACAACCTGGCCATGTCACTTGACAGTTTGAGAGGCCTATTTTTCTCTGACAAGCCTTTCAAACTCTTAATAATAGTCTGTGGCACAGATAAAAGATGTTAGGTTGACTAGCTAAGTCTCTTAAATTTGTATTTAAATGAATAGAATACTTTTTTTTTTCCTCCACATAACCATGTTAGTTTTGTTAGAGGATTTTCTTCTAACAGAACAAATTTGAATAAAAGTACTTTGCTAAGCATGATGGCGTACACTCTGTACAGTTGTAGGCATTATCTGGCCGCCCAGTATTGTCACAGGGAAAGTTAATTAGACAGTTCAAATTTTCGTGTTCAGAAAGCATCCAGACAGCATGACTCACTCTGGAAGTGGGAAGAGATCAAATCTACCATGTATTGCTGGAAACTTTTTTTTCCTAGAGTGTTTTACATCTCAGTGTCTCTGCTTCAATTCATAAATAATACAGTTAAGAAAGAAATTAAAGAGAGTGCCCTCCAGCGATAATCTTGGAGTGAACACTGTTCCCCCGTTTGTTGCAGAAATCGGCTGCACGTTGTGCGCTGCCCTGGTGTTGGTGAGAGCAGTTGCTTGACAGCCATCTTAGTGCTTGGCAGGGTTTTGCAGGGTTTTCTGCCTTGCAAACCTCTGAAAACTTCCCAGTAGAGCTGGAAGACCCAGTATCAAGGTAGCTGAACTGCAGGTTGGATTTTCTTGGGTTTCTTTGGCAAAGGGTGTGAAAACGGGATAGACCCTTTGGTGTCTATAGGCTGGAATTTGAAAACCAGTCACGGGCAAGGTTTTTGGTTTTGTGGGTTTTTTTTGGTTTTTTTTTTTGTTTCTGGTTTTGGTTTCATTTTTTTTTTAAGGAATTTTACTTTGGATCATTTTCTTAATAAATTAAGATGTTTCAGGCTCTTGCATCCCCAAAACCATCAGAAACAAATACAAGATACTCTATTAAGTACAGTTTTAAAAGAAAGCTAAAAAGACTGTTAGACCTACCTCTTGGTGCTAATGGCAGCTGTTGTATTTTTTCACTTATATTTAAGTAAGATAAAAGTGGATGTTTTGTGGTTTTCTTTTTTGTTGGTGTTTTGTTTTGTATGGTTTTGTTTGTTTTTTTTTGAAAGGAAATGGTAACTGAGTCCTTAATCCTAAGGAAGACTCACAGAATGGGGTGGATCTTAGAGGTGTCTGTGTCAGCACAGGGGTGAAAGCATCTATCCCTACAAACACAGGCATAGTTGCAAAATTGAAGCTTAACCAGCCAAGCTGTGGAGGTGCTTACTTTGTATATGTGCCTAGTGAAGGACAAAAGTTTCCTGATATATTTGGTGGAGTTCTCTTGGGTATCTGTTTCCTCCAAACCCCCAAGAATTTCTGGCTGTGTGACTTACTGCGCTTGGGAACAAGACTTCTGTGATCATGCTGTGTGCACATGCCCTGGTGCAAGTATGGTTACAGTGACTGGTGTTTCTGCTGGCTTTTAGCACACTTGAGTTGGAGCATCCACTTAAAGATGGGAAAGTCCTTGAGCCTTTGTTGTATCCTTGTGGCAGAGGTGGCCAGCAATGTCCTGGGCTGCGTTAGGAGGGGTGATGCGGCAAGTCAAGGGAGATGATCCTTCCCTTCCGCTCAGCACTGGTGAGACACACCTGCAGTGCTGTGTGTAGTGCTCAGCTCCCCCATACAAGAGAGAAATGGATATACTGGTGAAAGTCCAGTGAAGGGCCACAAAGATGATTAAGGGAGTGGGACATCTTTTTCATGAGGAAAGACTGAGAGCTGGGACTCTTCAGCCTGGAGAAGTCTCAGGAGGATGTGTAAAAATATCTTAAGGGAGAGTGCAAAGAATACAGAGCCAGGCTCTTTTCAGTGGTGCCCAAAGACAGGATCAAAGGCAATGGGCACAAAGTGAAATATGTGAGGTTCCCTCTGAACAATAGCAAACACTTTTTTACTGTGCGAGTGACCCAGCACAGGCACAGGAGGGAGGCTGTGAAGGCTCTAACCTTGGTGATAGTCAGATGCTCTCTGGACAGTGTCCTGAGCAACTGGCTCTAGGTGGCCATTTGAGCAGGGAAATTGGACCATATGATGTCCAGAAGTACCTTCCAGCCTCTGTTTCTGTGATACTGTGGAAGGAGCATTGTTTAGGGATCTCTGCCTACAATGGATATCCAAAATTAGGGTGCTGAGGCAACTTCTTTTTCATTACCCTCTTAGGTAAAACAGCAGCTTTTTATTTTGTCTCATAATCAAACCTTTTCACTTTCAAAATTAAAGTCTCTTGCTTCAGAAAATGTATCTCATTTTGGGAGCTGTTTCTCAGTATGGTACCAACGGGTGATGCCAGTGTTTTTGCTGTTTGAAAACACTGCGTTATGCTTTCTGTGGGGTTGACCAATATGTCTCAAGCCTGTTTGGCTCCTAATGTAGGCTGTACCTAATGTAGTTAGGTGCAGCTGCAGGCAGGCAACTTGTCATCTCATGTCAAACAACTTTTATGGTCACAGCCTTTGTCTACCCACAGACAAGGAAAGGCTGGATCTGTTTATACCCGTGGTTGGCAAAAAAAGTTAGTCATTGCTTATGATAAAACTTAAGGCTTTTTTCCTCTTCTCTTCAAAACAGAATGGTAGGAGTTGGGAGATCTTAGGAGATCAAGTTCTCTAACATATTAAAGGATGTCATGATAAATCTTGCAAGGGTTTCCTCAAGTCTTGCATGCTGTCACACAGCAGTGACTTTTGTCTGTAGCATGCAACCTTCATTTTTATTTCATAAATGCAATCATTTGTGATTGATTTAACTTGTTCAGGGTATTCTTGCAAGTGCATCATTTATTACTGAAGGCTTAGAATAAAGTTCTACAATAAAAGGTAATGAAATACTTTAATGGGACAAGTTGTCTTTCTAATTGCTGCAGTAATACCACTTGAGATACAGAATGACTGTTTTGTATGCTTGCATAAAATACTTTTTAAATAAGGCTGTGTTGTTAATGTATGTGAAACAAAAAGAGTGGGCTGGAAGTAGCAGTTTGTTGTGTTTTGGTATTTTTTTTATTGGTTTGTTTTTCTTTTTAAGTTGGGGTTTTTGTTGGTTTTGGAGACTTTTTCTTTTTTTCTTTTTTTTTTTTTTTTTGGTGTTTGTTGTGGGGTTTTTTCTTTTCAGTTAGAGTAGTGCTTCTCTAATATTTTCAGCCTATGCTGAATTTCCCAGCTGCTCCAGCTCTCCCTCCTTTGGTCTTTCTGATCCTCCCATGCATGCTTTTCATACCAAACTGGGCAGTGGGGGCAGGGGATACTCTTCTTCCCATCCCTCATCCAGCTGAGAGGTGTACCCTGGTCCATGTCTCTGCAGCATCCCATCACCTTGCTGTGTGCTGTTTGGAGATCTCCTTCCACCGTGGAAACCCTGAGCACATCACGTCCAGCCAAATCAGAATTTTGTGCTGGCCTGCTATTTAATCAAGTGACATTAGGGACCTGATGACCACTGTACACAATGTCTGATCTCTAGGAGCCACAAGAACACGTTTTTACAGTTTGCATAGCTTTTTAACTTGCAAGACCAGAAATCTAAAGAGCTGTTACATTCACTGTATTTTGGTGACTGTTTAACTTACTCTTTGTATTTTAGATATGGCAATAGGAAATTTCTGAACTGGTCAGGTTGTTAGATTTGGAGTTTTTACCACGAGAAGTAGTACTTGATTTGTCTGTTTGTGCTGTGTACCTCCTAGTGATGCTATTACAGCCTCTGAGAGGTGTTTCGCACTAAAGTTTCTTTGTTGAGCTCACTGTTCCTAGAAGGAAGCCTCATGTACTGGTTAAACCTTGATATGAATGCTTTTCATGACAAGAATGCTTTAACAGGATGATCTGACACCTTGTAAACGTTGGACAGACCAGCTTCTTTTAGGGAAGAGCTGAGAAGATCTATCCAGAACAGGTAGCTGGTTTAAGTAACAGTGTTCATGAGGTAGAATTAGAAATTACCTTCTTAATTCATGCAACTACAGCTTGCTAGAGTATTTTCTGTAAATTAAACAGTATAATGTATGTACTCAGATTGTACCTGTTCTGACTTTGGTTACAGTAGCAGTGCTGCAGCACAGCATTAGCACGAACCTTCATCTGCAACTAAAGTTTAGACCTGGTTCCTTGCAGACATGCACTTGGAGTATGGAGAGTTGCTGGGGGGATGGGAGGTGGTACTCACTGTAAAAGATTGAGGGAGCAGGTCTTTGCAACTTTTTTTTTGGTTTACAGCCTTATTTTAAGGCAGTTTTTTTAAGCCAGATCATACACTTGTTCTAGCTGTGCTTGCAGAGCCCTCTGTAAAGCCCTTCTGTGCTATAGAGTTCTCAGTTTCTTACAGATGTACATAAAGGGTATCACGTGTCCTCTGCAAAACAACCATTTCTGATATTGCAAAAGAAGTGCCTGGCTCTAGTCAGGTTGATACTCAACTAATGACTAGCCAAGTGATCCTGCTTACATGTAAGAGCAGTTCTTGGACATAGGTGAACTGGACTGTCTGCCTATTTTGCTTACAGAAGTTTTAATATGCTTAACATTATCCAATACCAGCAACTGAGGTAGTCTAAATACCACAGCAGGGACTGATTAGCTTTTTCAGATCACTGCTTTTATTCGCTGTTTGCAAAGAGGCTTAATCCAGTGCTGAAGATCAGGCATCCCACTGTGCTCGTGGGTAGCTTTCTCTCACTCTTTGTGTTCACAGTGGCAGAAATTAGTGAGGAACCTCCTCCTGCCTCCAACTTAAAAGCTCAAAAATAGTGGAGCTTGCAGTAGTTGTTCTTAAGAATGTTTAATGAAGAGCGAAACTGTAGTTGGAGTTTCTTCTTTGGGTACATGATATATATGCACACATCAGTGTAATAGCATGATGGTATGTGATTTCCTTTACTGTTTACTGTAAAGCTTGGGGAATTACTCAAAACAGTTCTAGCAAACCTATTCTCATTCTTCTTTTAAATCACAGTCCTGAGCAGAGGAGAGAGCCACCTCTGTGGTTCTTTGTTGTGCTTTTAGTCATGTAATTATGCTTAAGTTCAGTAAATACGCTTTTCTAGTAATCCATCAGAAGAACATTCACAAATGTAGAATCCCCTTCTTCTCTGTGCTGAACTGTCTTCAGTGAAATAACCAGCAGTAGCAACTCTTTATTTATTAGTACACCTTGCTTCATTTTATTAATTATTTTTTTTTTTAGCAAGCATCAAACCTTGCTACTGTTATATCACCAAATGTGTGTGTTGCAGGGCTTGGTGGTATCGGAAATGTTGGGCAGGGAAGGGAGGTGTGGACTGGAGTTTGTGTTTGCATGTGACTTACTTCAATAAAAACAAAAACAACAAAAAAAAAAGCTGGCCATGGTCTAGCTCCTGAGTTTTGTTCAAATATTTTGTCATTGCAAAGAGACAGGAAGATCTTGGCATCCAGAACAGATCTGTGAAATAAAAGGGAAAGAGGTTTTGTTGCAAACAAATATAAGTGACTCGGGAACAAAAGAGTGGCTCATCGTTCCTTTCTATCAAGTGTTCTAATGTTTCAGTGACGCCGCTTAAAAATATTCATTATTCCACATTAATATTACGTGGTTCTAGTTTAATCAGCTTCACCTTCCATTGACATTACCCACAAGGACTTTGTTAAGAGTTGTGTGTAAAAGCAAGTTTATTACGTTTATTGACTGAGGTACAAAAGTGTCAGGAAATTCAGAAAGCAGTTTCTGAATACATTTCAGTGTTTAGTGTGGGCTCCTTTCATAGCTCCTTGCACTTTATACCAATATGATTAATTTTGCTAACAAGAAAAGGGGACTACAATAGCTACTGCTAGATTTGTTTCTCTTTAATATTTTTCCCTTACAAAGACCTTTTTGTTTCCATGCTAGAAGGGATTAATATTACTCAAGACTGATATATTTTAATAGGAACTCCCAACTTTTACTACTTAAAAATAATTCCTTTCTTTGTTTCATGAATTAGAAACAATGAGGAGAAGCTGAAGTCTGCCCAAGCCAGGTGTTTCTTGTTGGCAGCCTGCTCCCTAATGACTCTGGCTCTCATACAGCAGCTGCCTGCTAGTCTCTTTTGTATGGCCTATTGTTGCTGCACACCCCTCGTTAATACACATGCTGCCCGGGGCAGACCCTGAGAATGACATCAACTTGCTTATCTTAGAAACCTCCGAACCTGATGCAGGGTGGGGAGGTTGCCTTGCATCTGCCTGGCCAACTAATTGTGAGCTCTGTGGGTCGTGATTGGCTCCGCGGCCGCTCAGTAATAGGTTAAGCAAAGATATCGCGGGTCCATCTGTTCGTCCATTCATTGTTCTCCTTGCTTGCCTGAAGTCTGCAGCTGAAATCGTGTTAAGGAGTTGCTTCTGGAACAGCTACAAGAAACCAATGTCTGTGTGTTTTCCAGCAAACGTAAGTATATGGTCTTCTCTCTGCAGAAATGGGACGCTTCACCTTTCTGGTGTTTCAGCGTATCACTCTGCATTTGGACACCCTAGCTAGAGTGTGTGTTGGATGGGATTTGAGCACTTCGGGTGTCTCTTGGAAAAAGAGGGAAAGAAAACCACTAATATCTGAAGACTAAGTATTTTAAAGAGCAGTGATCTCACCCAGTGTGTTCTATTAAGGAACTCAAAAGCATCAATAATGGGGTATTGCCCAGAATTTGCATATAGTAGGCAGGAGCCATCAAGAGAACAAATTCTGCTCTATCCCCCTGGCAAGAAGGGGAGGTTTCAACTTTGAGTTACAGGTATTTGCCCTGTTTTGCAAATAAGGTATTATCTACTTTAACTTGTGACCAGTAGAAAAAGGTTTTAAGGAAAGAGAAAAATAATTCAAATACCTTTTCCATTACACCAGACAATGGGTGAAGTTTCCTGTGTTTGTGGAAATAGGAGGAGCTCTGTTGTGGACTATCTGAAGATACTGTAGTATAAAACCGGAGCATTAGGATGGTTTCAGATGGGAACATGTTCCAGTCAAAGGTTTTGTGCTTTGAAAGCTATTCTTAAGTGTGTCAGATCTAGCCTGACTATTTTTATAAAGTTTGTAATCTGTTTTGGTTTATGTTTTGAGTTCAGATGTTAGGCTGAAGAACAAACACTGTATGATCCATGAGACTGTGTTCCAAGGATCCTGTAAAGAATAAAAAACCAAAACAAAGACCTTCATATATCTGTTGGGAGGGAAAGAGAGCATATAAAAGGGTTAAAAAGGGGTTTGCATTTCTACCACATGCCCTATTGTGTGAACATATGCATGAGTCTATTGAAAGTTTTCAGAAGATGGGCAGGCCACCAGTTGCTGGTCTCCTGCAGTTCCAGTAGACATCTGTTGCCCCAGAGCATTAACCAATCTGTTCAATGGGACATCCTTCCTTTGTTGCATAGAATGATGCAGACAACAGCACTCGCTGAAATACAATGGTAATTAAATACATAGAAACTACAGCAGTAGGTATTTATTACATATTCATTATTTTATTTGCATTGTTGCAGTATCTTTATCATTTGGATAACATACTTTTTTTTTTCTTTTCTGATCAGCTCTGCACGTCTGTTTGTGACAAGTAGTAACAGTGTTTAAGCAAACTGTGATTTCAGTATTTTCTATTTTGTGTTTAGAAGACTCAGAAAAGGTCTGCCTGTGTGAAAATATACTTCACTATTTCCATGTAGAATGTATCTTCAGAAACTTTTGACAGTCTTTTGAGAATAAACAATTTCTGTTACACTGTGCCACATGACACACTTTTACTCCTTGCTATTTTCCTCTGTGAACTAAATTTGGATTAAATTACTTTTCTTATGCTCAATTGTAAGTGGAAAATATTCTGAACACACATTAAAAGATTAGATGATCTGCTTTCCCACATCTCTGAGAAATAGTTCTGGTTTGTATGAAGGTGAATTAATGGGCTGATTATTATTAATGGTTAGTAAAAAATAGTGGTGACTTCTAAGAAATGGGAGAAGATTACACTTCTACAATATAGTAGCACAGTGCTCATCTGGAGTATTACATTTATGCTTGATACACGTCTGACTCTGTAATGCAGTATTTTAGGCCTTTCACAATAAGCCTTGTGTGAGATGCTGTAGTTCTAAAGAGGCTATAGTTTAAAACTTACGTTGTCATAAGTATGTCCAAACTGGGATTTGCCCATTTTATTAACTTTTTCCTAAATATAAATTCTGTTACTCAGCTGTGGTGAGCAGAACCAAAAGTTGGAAGTGTTCTTGACAAGAATTTTTTGGCTGATTTTTTGTTTGTTTGGCTCTCATTTGAATCAGAATTCATAGCAGGTATTTTTTTTGTAGCTATATTGCATTGTATCAGCAAGCATTCTTTAAAACCATATGCCTGTATTGAGAGCTCTTGGTAAATAAAGAGTGCAAGGAGGTGTTACCTGATGTTACTGCTTGGATAAATGTGACCTTTCCTGTGTTTTATGAGCTTCATTGTCCTGTCTGTTGGTACACTAGTATTTATTTGGAATACAAATTCATTCAAATAGACTGGGTGTCATGATGCTCTTCACTAACCAAATCAAGATAAAAATAATCAATTCCAGGAGCATTCAGCAGTGACATCTGATTTTCATGGTTCTAATCAATGAATCTCATAAAGGCCATCGAGTTGGGAGCTCTAAAGTCTACGATGCATTTCTAAGAGGTGCTGCTGACAACTATGGTGTACAAAGTTCACAGGCATTGTAAAAATTTGTCTGAAACTAAATACAGTTTGCATACCAGGATTAGTGCACTGCGTATGCAAAGCTATGTCAGAAATCTTTAGCTTTGGATTTACAGTGTAAACATCACTTTACCCTTTTAAAGCAACAGTATGGTGACTAGATATTATCTGTAGCAGATTTTAAAGCTGCAGCTCTTATTACTCTATTCTTTAAATAGTCTTAGAATCCGTAGAGACTTGCTTCTCTGGGCGAAAACTTGCTTATTGTCTGGGCAAAAGAAACAAGATGGAGATTGACAGCAGACTTAAAGCAAATAGATGCGAGGCTGATTATGTATACATTCCCAACAATGGACAAAGCTCTGTTTAGGATCATTTTTCATATGCAGTTGATGTGCAAATTATCTAAAGTATGTTTCATATAATGCCTGATCTTCAGACACATTCATATGCTAGTGACTTCTTTGAATCCCACTGGAGGGTGTTACGATTGTGATTGCTGTAAAGCACTTAAACTTCAAGGAAGAAGCGATTGGCGAATGACTTAAGTATTATTTTAACTAACAAAAAAAAAAAAAATCCTCTTTTTGGTCAATGCACTTCAAGCTTTTTTCTATTCCATGCTGTTCATATGCAACCTTCTCTTCCCCACTTCCAAAAAAAACCCTCCCTCTACTTTTAGTTCAATACTAAAATGACATTTCACAGTACACGGATTTAGGCAGTGACCCATTATCTCCCCGTATTCTGCGGCAGTGGTACATGAGCCAGCTCAACTTTTCAGTCCAGCTTAAAAGTGTTGCCCGTTAACTAGACTTCCTCGAGTCAGAGCAGATTGTGGGGTTGGTGGAACAATGATGTCGGGGCTTCCAGATCGGTTTGGCAGCTGCATTGTTCTCCGAGGGGAAACCAGACGCACTTAAGTCCTGCTCTCTTTCATGGGCTTTTGTTCATACCAAATTATTCTTTCACTGTGCTAGTATTCATGATGGTATGTTAAAGGAGTGCATCCTAGCAACTACAGGCTGGTTGCTAAGCAGCCTCACTTCCAATAGGGGTTTCTTGTTTGAGTTGGTTTTTTTTTATTATTATTATTTTTGTGTGTGTGTGTTCCGTGAAGCCCACAGTGTTGGTTTTTTAACTGTATCCTTTCATTGTTGTGAGTTGTTACTAGTGCTGTGCAATTGAGTGCATTATGTTAGTTAATAAATCATTGTGTGAAAAGGTTTGTTTCCTAAATTCTTGTTGTGCTTAATCTGTAGTGTTGCTTGAAATCGTAAAGCTTTCAGTTAAAAGAAGGTAATATTCATTAATACACTGCCTGAGAATTACTGCCCTACTGCCCTCTAAGAAAATCAGATCTTTCCTATCAGTTGTGCCTGGATTAAGGTGTTGGTGATGCAAAAAAAGGATGATGTATTTATTTCTTTAAAGAAGAAATACTTAGGAAAAGTAAGGTTTTGTGCACGGTAACCAAAAAGCTCCACCACAGTGGTGATGTTTTGGCACTCAGTGCCTATAGAGCCTTCTTTTACTGAACCACAGATTGGACTTTTTGCTTGATTCTCTCTAATTTTGTGCCTTTTTGAACTTCTCTTGTGTGCACTCGCAGATCTTTGTCCCAAGAGGAGGAAAGTACACTGTATTTTAAAAACACTGGGTCATTCTTAAATGCTAACCTGTAAGGGAATGGGAGAGTTAATGTTATTTACTGGCAGAGAATTTTGTAAGACATACCTGTAATTTGTATTAGTATAGATCAAGAGGTTCTGACATAATGTTTTTTCTCAATATATCCTCCTTGATGAAATTTGTGTCTGTAATGTATCTGTCGAGTTCAGGTTAAGTCCTTTGCCTCTATATCTTGTTTTTATATTCTGCCTTGCAAGATGGAAGTGTGAAAGAACTCGTTGTTTCATAGTCTTCCCTTAACGTAAATTCTTCTTTTTCATGGTAACCTCAGAGTACAATTGGTCCATATGGTCTATTTTTATCTATTGGAAATAATTTATCCTTTACTTTCTTTCTTGAAGCATCTAGCAAATATTCCTGCTTAAAAGAACAACGTAAGGGAAAGATGTAGCAATCTGCCTTTAAATGTAGCTTGTGGAAGTAATCCTTGTGATTAAATGGGTATCTAACCTCTGTATGACTAACGTTATGCAAAATTCCTCCAGAAAAACTCGTGTGCGGTTTTTCTTCTTCTTTCTGCATGACCTCTGTTTATATGTAGTTTTGATTCAGCAGACGGTATGCAGAAGTCTAGTCCAAGAGCTGAAATCTGCTTTTGTTGCCTTGTTGGCTTGATGAACGGTCTGTTACAGTCAGTGCAAGGATTTCCACTGGCTTTATTGGCCATTAGATGAATCTGTGTCTCTAAGTGCTGTATGTGTTAGTAATGCAGCACTCTGTTGAGAGCAATTAGGCTTTCTTGACTTAATTATCACTTTATATGGGAATTCAGAAAGAGTTTGAATGTATTCAGTTGAACTGATGGTGTCTTTTAGGGCCAATAAGTTTCTATTTCATTTTCTGTTACTAATTAATTTTATGTTATGATGTCTTGTATTTCCTTAATAAGCTAGATAATCTAGTACTATGCTAATTTTTTCTATTCAACAGAGAGTTTAAGACATTTAATTTAAAAAGCTTTTCTAGTACTTCAGAGATAGTTTGGTTTGGGTTTTTTTTTTCATTGTTATAGTAGTGTCTTAAGCTAGAAGAAAAATCTTGGTTTCTTTAAATCATGGCAAAAGTGTCTCTATGTTATTGGATGAAAACCTTCAGTGTTTGATTTCCTATTCTTTCATAAATCCATTTCTAGAAATGCTTAAGCAAAAGCATTTGATACACTCAGAAAACAGATCATCAGTTGTTTATCATCTTAGCCTTCAATGTTCTGCAGGAAAAGTGGGGTTTTTTTTTAACCCCCCCCCACCTTATTTCTCTGCTGGGAGAGAATAAGTGCAGTTCTGAGGAAGCAGCAATAAAATACAAAACAAAACATGTAACCAGTTGCAACGTTTTTGTTCTCTCCTTAGGAATACGGAACACTTTATATTCAGGAATACAAGAAAAACAGCAAAGTGGAGTCAAGTATATGCAGCAGCTTCATGGGCTTGAAGGATCATCTGGGGCATGACTTAGGCCACCTTTATGTGGGGAGCACTGGCACACAAATAAATGCAATTGCACCTTGGTCAATGGCGGAGAAGCCAACGATGGATAAGGTTAATTCTAGGAAAGAAGATATAGACAAGGATGCATCTGAAGAGACTTCTGGAAGTTCCAGCTGTGACTCTGAAGAAAGCACAAATTCTGATAATGATTCAGAGAGACTGAATAATTCTGCATCAGAATCACATTTATTGCTTAAGACTCACCAACAGTTGTGCCGATCTCCTTGCTTAGAGCCTCATATATTAAAAAGGAATGAAATCTTGCAAGACTTTAGGATAGAAGAGGCTCAAATAGTACCTAAGGAAGTCAAAAAGCCCCCAGATGTGGTCAAGGAATATCAAACCAAACTGGAGTTTGCACTTAAACTGGGTTACTCTGAAGAGCAGGTTCAACTTGTACTAAATAAACTTGGTACTGATGCTTTAATAAATGATATTTTGGGAGAACTTGTCAAACTTGGGAATAAAACTGAGACTGATCAGACTGTAACTAATGCTAACACGAGTGTAATGCGTGAAACGTCTTCCATAGAGTCTCAGAGGTCAGAGTCTCCACTGCAGGAGGATGTGACAGAGGATGGTGACAACCTGAGGCCAATAGTTATTGATGGCAGCAATGTTGCAATGAGGTATGTGACCATGAAGCTTTTGCTTTTGTATTTAAATGGAAACAGAATGACCGTGTCCTGTTCAAGCACTGTTGTTTGGTATCGTCACCTAAAACTGCACGCCAGTTCTCTTGCAGGCTTCTTTGTTGACTGCACAGTATGCCAGTCTTGTACTCAGCCTAGAGCTCTGTAACAGTTACAGGGGTTTGTACTCACTGTTAGAAGAACCGTAGGTTAGATGAACTGTAGCTTAATGGCCAGCCTCCCTTTGTGGGCAACTGCCAAGTCTAGTATGTAATTAATTTTGGTAGATGTCATTGCTGTGGACAATTGCTGTGCCCAGTTACATGCAGGAGGTTAAAGCAAATGTAAGATTCTTTAAGATTGTAAAATAGTCATTTAATGAATAGTCTCCCATAAGGTAAGTTTAGGAAGTGTGGGTTAGGTGAGTTAACAGTGAGGTGGATTGAGAACTGGCTGAATGACAGATCTCAGAAGGTTGTGATCAGTGGTACAGAGTCTAGTTGGAGTCCTGTAGCTAGTGGAGTTCCTAAGGGGTCAGTACTGGGTAAAAGTAGACAACACTGGGCAAGGGACAACAGATAGAAACTGGAACATGGGAAGTTCCAACTAAAGGTAGGAAAAACTTCTTTACTGTCAGGGTGACAGAGCACTGGAATGGGCTGCCCAGAGAAGTTGTAGAGTCTCCATCTCTGGAGACTTTCAAAACCTGCCTGGTTTCCTGTGCAAGCGTACCTTAGGTGAACCTGCTATTGGGAGGGAAGTTGGACTCTATGATCTCCAGAAGTCCCTTCCAACCCCCATCAGTCTTCAATTCTGTGATTTACAATTAAATGGGTTAAGGGATGCATATTCTTGGTAGGCTCTTCTGTGGTAACTGGTCTGTCTGTAAAATTGGTCTTGGTTATGAGATTTGGAGTTTGGTTTTATTGTCATTAATTCCTGAGATTATTATGCTTTAGGCTTTCACTTACATGCCCACAGATAGCACATTTACCTACAGCATTCACCCACTCTGACCCCAGTCATGTCTAGGTGCATATCAAGAAAGTTGTCTGTGGGGAGGCACAAGGTTTGTGCTTCATCAAGTGATTTAGAAGGTCAGTTTTATTCTTCTCACAACTTGATGTGGTTTTCATTAGCTTGGTAAGAAAATCTCATGCAAGACATCTCTGGGCTAATGGCCTAGATTTTTTTTTTTTTTGTCTCCTAATCAAGTTGATTACCTTTAAATTAAGCATTTTACAATTAAATTTAAACATGACTTTTATTTATGCTAATATGATAGTTTTTGTTTATTTAAATAAATGTGTTAGTCCATAAAGTAATAATATTACTGCTTTGTAAATGGGGTATTCCTGTGAATTCTTTCTACCTGATGTCTTTCCCAGTCTTCTTGTTTAACTTTAGCTGTAAAGTATGTATGTACAGTTGAGCAAACACTCTTCTGCTGCTCAGCCAAGCAGTTAGCCAGTGACTTCTCAAATGGGTTTGGATTGTGTTTCACATAAATCCCAAACAGTTGTGTAAGTGTTAGCTAGTTAACACAGCTCAGACTTGGTGGGTGGACTTAGGTTCAATTTCTCCCACATACTGTACTAAACATATTCCAGAAGAAGCCTCAGATCAGTCACTTAATATTTATTCAGCTATTAGCATAAATATTTACAACCTGCCTTCTATGCTCAATTTACTCTCTTGACCGCCTATGTAAAATGAGCCAAATATGAATGTAAGCTGTGCACATTGCAGGGCCTTAAAACAAGATTAAATCTATTAATGCAATAGTCTTTCTGTATCCAAGAATCAATTAACAGGTCTTTACTTGTTTTCTACCAAATTTAATCATAGAATCATTCAGTTTGGAAGAGAGCTCTGGAGATCCTCTAGTCCAATTCCCTGCACAGAGCAGTGTTAATTTAAGGCCATGTCAAGCTGGGTTTCAAATGTCTCCAAGGATGGAGACTATATATTCTCTGAGCCAGTGTTTGAATGCCCTCCCTGTAAGAAAATTTGTCTTTTTTTCTTTATGTTTAAGCAATTCTTGTACTCCAGTTTGTGCTCATTGTCTCTAGTCCTGTCACTGGACACCAGTGGAAGTCAATTTGTGTCCTCTCTATTCCCTCCCATTGAATATTTATATACGTGGATAAGATCCTCCTAAGCATTCTTTTCTTCAGTCTCAGCTCCCTTGGTCTCTCCTTGTATGACAGGTGCTCCAGTCCCTTGTTTAACTTTCTTGTCCTTTACTGGGCTCTCTCCAATATTGTGCATGTCTGGTTTACACTCGAGCCAGAATTGAACCCACCACTCCTGGTATGTCTCACCAAGGCTGAGCAGATGGGAAAGATCACTTCCCTTGACCTGCTGGCAAGACTTCTGCTAATGCAGCCCAGGAGGTTGTTGGCCTTCTGTGCTGCAGATGCATGCTGCTGGCTCATGGTCAGCTTGGTGTTCACCAAAACCCCAAGGTTCTTCTCTTCAGAGTTGCTTTACAGTTGTTTGGCTACCAGCTCATACTGTTGCCTGATGTTAGTCCTCTCCAGGTACAGGATTGGTATTTCCCTCTGAACTTGCTGAGGTACCTGTTGGCCTATGCCAGAGTGCCTCTGAATGGCAGTACACCCATGTAATATACTCCTCCCAGTTATGCATCGTCTGCAAACTTGCTGAGGGAAACTGTGCTGTTATCTAGGTCATTAATGAGGATATTAAGCAATGCTTGACCCAGCATCAATCCCTGGGATACACCAATACTGACTGACCTCCAGCTGGACTTTATACCAGTAATCATAACTCTTTGAGTGCAGCAGTTTGGCCAGATTACAGTTTACCTCTCTGTTCCATTATCTTGCCTATACTTCATTAGTTTGTCAGTGAGAATGTTACAAGTATCAAAAGCTTTGTTTAAAGCCACAACAAATATCATCCACTGAGCTAGCCATCTCACTACAGATGGCTGTGAGGTTGGTCAAGTGAATTTCCCCTTCATAAATCCTTGCTGACTGTTCCAAATCACTTTACCCAATGTACATAATAAGTTAGGAAAGGGCTTCCAGGAGGATTTCCTTCATCACCTTTGCAGGAATCAAGGTGAGGCTGCCCAGCGTGTAATTCCCTGAATTATCCTTATTTCCTTCCTTCAAGATAAAAGGGATTTTTGCTCTCTTCTAGTCCTTAGGAACATCCCTAATCACCACAGTCTTCCAAACATTACCAAGAGTGGCCTTACAGTGTCATTAGCCAACTTCCTTAACATCCCTAAGTGCATCCCATCAGGGCCCAGCAGCTCAGGAATGTCCTATTTCAGTCTTCCCCAACCTCTGATGAAGAAAAATCTTGTCCCTCATTCGGTCTTCAGTCACCCATGTTGAGAAGTTACCATCAATGCACCCCGGGAACTTCCTGAGTTGCTTATGCCTTGCTGTGTTGGCCAGCCTGTTGGCGAAGACGCTTTCACTCTGCTTTTGGTCAGCCAGTTGGTGAAGATGCTTTTGTTCTGCTTAGGTGGATCCTACCTTTTCCTAGAAATCGGTCCTTGATGATGAAAGCCAGTCCTGCATTTGTAAAAAAGATGAGTCCCTGATATTGACACCAGCTGTGCAGCCAGTTGTTTACTGGCAGGATCTGTCCTTTCTCCTTCAAGAAAATATGTAATAGTAAATAAGCACTTTAAATACTTAAAAGGAAAGATTTCAGCTTTCACACTTAAACGAGCATTGTTCAAAGCAGCAGGGGAGGTACACGAATTCACCTGCAGTTCAGGCAGTCTTGTTTGAATTTCTGCATCTAAATGTGCAGGGTCCTGCTACAAATAATTAATCCACAGACTGGCACAGTTTTATTATTTTCTTTCCTCTTTTTCAAACTGTGTCCAATTAGTTCACTTTGGAGTAACTACAGGGAAATGGGTGGGTGCCCTAAGCATGGCTGTAGATAGTCTTTCGAGAGATATTCTTGGAAGCTTTCTCATATGTCTTCCTCATATATAAAAATGGGTAGACTGTGATCTATACTCTTACTCCTGTGTTGTGGTAACACACATACTGGATGATACCATTTGCTGTTGGAATTATTCTAGGTAAGAGCTGCTGATTTTCTGTTAAAGGATGTATTTGATGGGAGGGGGAAGTTTTGTGGAAAAGGTTGAGGCGAGTGACATCCAATAATGCTGGTAGGATGAGACAGCTGTCCTCTTCTGGAAGGATGAAACATTGTATGCAGTCCTGTATTTCCATTTCATAAGTAGGTAAGGATGTGGTTTCACAAAACATCTTATGAGTGACATGGTGACTTTCAGCCTTGCCTTTATCTCACTGCCAGGGATGCTTTCCTACCTGCATCTCATCTAGTGACTCGGTGGCTACAAAATTTGTTGATTAAGCTTCTGAATTCAGAGGAAAAAAATAAACAAACTAGAAAAGATTTTTTTTCCTTTTTTTTTTTTTTTTTCTTTAGACCTGTAAATGAAACTCACTGTTTTCATTGTTGATAGAACAGCTAGGTCTGACACAGAGGACAAAAGGTCTCTGATTAGGTGACTGGACATTCATGTTTGTGTAACTGGTTGCATCTAGTCAAGTGATGGTGAGTGGATTTGTGAGTTCCTTGAGGGCAGTTATTCTGGCCCAAGCCATGTTCTGTACTTACTCTGGCCAGCCAGAGCCAGCATGTATACTGGTCTAGTCTAGTGACTACTCTTGTCCCAGACAAGCTTCTTTAGCAAACTGTAGTTAAAACAAATAATCAAAGCACAAAAAAACCTTCTCAATTTTTCTGCCATTTGGTAATACTTGTAAAGCTTTTCTTACTTTTGAGATGGCATTGCTTGTCATTTGTGCCTTAAACTGAAAATGGTTGATCAGATGCATCTTGTGCATTTCAAGGGTAAAGCTCTGATACTGGCTAAGCAATGTGAATTGGCTGAAGTTTTAAAACACAGAGTCTTTTGTTAGAATGCTCCTACAGATGTGACTCTTTTTTTTTTGGCAAATTAGGTGATCCTCTAGAACAATTGTGGAGCTTGTGGAACAACTTGATAGAACCTTTCTGCAGCTGAGAGTGAAGTTGGGCAAAGGGATAGGACCTGGCATTTAGTTGTGCCATACCTGAGCAGTGACCTGTGTTGACTTTCCAGAGGACTGTGTAGCTCACAACACTGCTTCATAAGGTGGGATTTACTTTCAGGTAGATGGTGATGTTGTAATGCAAAATCTTCATTTAGAACCTTAGTCCACATGAGTAAGAAATGCATTTGTCGTTTTATTGACATAAAAATGCGCTCGGGTCCTTATTTAGTGTGAACTGCACAACATAGGCACTAGACAGGAAACACATTTCAGTCAATAGTAGTTCTGTATCCCTCTGTGGTAAGGTTTAACCTACCCCAAATTTTCCCTTTACATAACTGAGGTAGGCTAAGGTGGTGATCTCTGCCCACCTAGCAACAGCAGATCATCACCTCATCACCCCTACACCTCTCTGTTCTCCAGTGTGTTCTTGGACATCCTCTTTATGCATTCTCAACTTCTTTGTCTGAGCCTCATCAGTCTGGAATGGAGGGGAGAAGGTCTTGTTTCTCCATGAGACAGCAAAGGCCAAGTTTTGAGGTTCACTTTTGCACCTTCATTTTGAGACTTCCCTTTACTCTTGAGGTTGAGAGAAAGGGAATTCCTTCTGAAGAGAGAAATAGACTGCAGTGGCCTTGCACGGTCCCTTTCCTTTACTTTTCCCTTTCAAGGATAAGGCTGAGCTGCTAAAAATTGCCTAAAATTGGTTATTGCTGTGTTACTTCTCTTTGATGGAATCTAAGTCAGGCTTTTGCCACCAAAGAAGTAGGGAATAAGGAGCACAGTTGTTAGTTACAAAGATAGTGGCAAAAATGTAACTATTTTATTAATTTGCTTCTGTTCCATATTTGTTCATTTCCCCTGGAACACTGGGTGCCCTTGGACTTTCTTTGCTAACAGCAGTAATAAAGATTTTCAAATTTTACATAAAACTTTTATATAAAACTTTATGTTGAAAACATAGGCAAAAAAAGTCTGCTGTTCTTACAGAGGGTTCAGTGTGAAGATAACACTGCTAAAAAAATAACTGGGTATTTTACTTGCTGCGTTGTAATTTCTAGACATCTGCTTTCAGAATTTAATAGGCAAAGGAACTGAAGTATTTTGATCATGTGCTATCTGGGTTTGTAAGTTGAAATCATTTTATCTTGTTTTAAGCAATTAGATTCTTCCAGAAACTTTTAGGTTTCCCAGGCCACGGAGGGTATGCACTTCAGTTTCCCCTTTTGGAAAACCTTGGCCAGTATATGGAGATGATGCTCATTGGTACTTCATTGCACAGGGGAGAATGCGACATGAGAGAGCCATTGCATACTTAACTTTTATTTGTAAGAGGAAGATGCTGATTTCCGGGGTTTGGCTTGTTGGTTTTTTTTAGTTAAATGCACTCCGACTTAAGTTTTTTGACAGCTTTCATCCCCACCCATCTTTCTGGCCATGGTTGTTCTAGGTGCTTGGTGGCATCAAAAACATACACCCAGTCCTGACAAACACGGAGAGACACCAGTACCATTCAGGAGTGGCATTCATCTGGAGGAGTGTGATACCCAAAGGTGCTTAACCAGCTTTAGGCATCTGTATTTAGGCAACGAGTCTTGTCCCCATGTACTAACCATGAAGCAGGTCGTTTGGCCTTCGTAAAAGGTTTGCTGATGCCCTGTCTGCTTCGAAGTTTCTGCACAACTGCAAATTGTGGCAACCAAAGGATGGTTTGATTGTTCTGTCTATGCCAGATATAGTTTTCTTATGGCATTTAAATTGCATATGTCTTTTAACAAACTAACAATTCGGCTGCATTAGCCTCTTCTCAGACTTGCTGTTGCTGAGCTGGGTAGACACGATTGTACCTTGGTGCCTTGATTCTGATGTTTATCTTTCAGTGGCTCTAGCTGCCTAGTTTCTTAGGTTATTTTGATAAGTCACTTTAAAAATAGATAAAAATAACTTTTTGAACAAGTAACCATCATGTGGATAGGAGTTTGTCACTGGCAGTTTTGAGTGTCACTTCTCTTTGCTTGTTTTCACTTCTGACTGCCAAGCGTATGACTGTTGCTCGGTCAGACACCCACGTGTGTGTCTGGCTGGTGACCGTGCTCGCCATGCTCTATAGAGTGCCCAGCACTGGAAGCCCTACAGACAAAAGGTGTTTTGAAAGATGTTACAGCTTCCAAGGCTTTTTTTCTTTCAAAGACCACAATGCACTGGAGAAATATGTCAGGGGCTAATGGAAAAAAATAACATTTGGAAACTTTTTCATCCACTTTGTGTTGGCACCAAAATATATATGTAAGAAACAAATGCAAGACTGATAGAAGGCCCAGTTTACAGAGAAATGCTTTGGGACACGTTATTCCTGTGATTAGGAAATTAGTAGAGCTTTAAAAAAATAAAAATAAGAAGAGGGATGAGGCTAGTGACCAAACCAGACTGGTAGGCTAATGAGTCACTAATACGATACCGGGTGGAAATTCTTGTCTGTGCTATGGACTCTTTACTCCTATGATATGATAGAAGGAAATAGCTTGGTAACTCTCTAAATTTACCAGGCAGATCATGTTATAGTTTTGTTCTTCTTGATTAAAAATCATTATACTTTTAGGTGGGAAATACCTTGACGTGACCAGATTTCAGTTGTATGAAAACCTGTCTGTGTATTGCAACAGATGTTACCATGACCTCAGCTCTCGTGTCTCCTGCCATCAATACATATGTTTTCTGTAGCTTTTGAAATCCAAGAGCTCTGTGTTGGTCTGAATATTGCATTAGAGCATGCCAGAATTCTTGCATCTATTGTTAGTAGTCAGTGTTTTAGGAGTGTATAGGACAACTCTTTCAAGTCACTTTAAAATCTAGTTTGGGGGCTAGGAAGGTAACAGAGAAAATGAAAATGCTCTCATCAGATCTTTTACTACCTCCTACTAACTCTCTTAGCCTAGAAAATGCTTGAGTGATTTTTGCTCAGGAAGTGTTATACTACTTTTTTGTTTCACATTTAAAAATAAACACACAACTATCAACAGGCCAAATATAAAAGCAGTGATAAAAAGAATCATCCATGCAGAGTATGAAAGATAGACAGACACTTTTTAAGGAATATGCTTTTATCTTTCTTCAGGTAAGAGTGGTAGATTACACATGGCAAGCAGAACCGAAGCAGTATAGACCAATGTCTCACACAGGGCCAGGGCTGTCGTCCCAACTCCTCTGACAGGCTTTCACATTCTTCTGATAATTGGGAAGAGATTTCTGAAAGAAAGTTCCTTGATGAAGAAATGCAAACATTTCTTCTCTTTTTTACAACTAATCAGAAAGGAAAGAAAAAAACCCAAAACACAACATCAGAAGCAGCAGCAGGATTTTCACCATAGGCTGTATCAAAGCTGATGAAGCACAAAGATAACAAAAAGGAGAGCATCAAATCTGCATGACAACACAACAGAAGAAGAGAACAAATTTTAATTGCACATCCTTTTTCACAGACTTTCTTACTAATCATTTAAATTTCTTGGAATTTGTATCCACTCAGATGAATCCACTGTATCCATCCAGCTTAGGCTCATGTCTGAAAAGCAGCAGAAAAAAATGTGAAGATTTATACAAGCTGTAAATGAACCTGCTCATCAATGCAGAAAAGCTAGTATGCAGTGTAAAGCATTTCCCATTTCTGTTTTATGGAGTTTTAAGTATATTTAAAATTTATGTTCTGGATGAAAGAATTTTAATAGCCTGTATTAGGCAGGAGAAAACTAAGGAGCTGAACTGCATGGTCCTACCTCTGCCTTTCAGAGTGTGGTTTGAATTCCAACCTAATGAAAAGCAATAGGCAAGAACATCCATTTCTTTGAGAGGGGCCAGGATTTCATTCCAGAAATAATTTCTCAGACTTATGGGAGAAATACTGTTACTAAAATGTAGTCTAACATGGTGCTCGTTCACTGTCAGGAGTGAAAAGTGGTTTTATCCATTTGAAACCATGGAGATTGTTTAGAGTAATAACAGTACAGTGGTTTTACTGGAATTTAGTAGCTGGAACAAGCCCTTCTTGACTGTTTTAAAATGAGTTGCAATGTGTTTATGGTAGTACATGACATGCTGATTGCATGAGCAGTAATTTCTTGCATCAGGCTTTGCAGAGGAGGCCTTCTAGCTGCCCACTGGGTACTAAATGCACACCAAGTGTCCTAATTTTGTGTTGTTGCAGGGAGATGTATTTACATTTGCTGTGGCTGAAAATACTGTTGGCCATTTTTTTTTTGTGCACATGTGCCTGTGCATTTTTAAATGTCATGTATCTGCATGTGGTTTGGCTTCCCGTTCCTGGAAGTACACAAAGCTACTACTCCTTCAGACAGACAAGCACAAGAATAATTGTTTACTATAAAACAATGCCTAGAAAAAAAATGATTACGTTTTATTATTACAATGTTATTACAATGTAGTAGTGTATTACATACTATCTTACCAAACAGGGACTGTTTTATTTCAAAGGCCTGTAAGTGCAGCTAAACACGAGAGGGAGTTACTTAGATGTTTTACTCCTGACAGTGTTCCTTATGTAGCCCCATAGGCACAGAACATGAATTTAAACTATCATTGGAGTACTCTGTGCCAGCTAAAATCTACAAACTTGGATATTTATAGCTAGCAACAATTGCAGTATCTTAGTATATGGCTGTTTTCAGGTCCTAACTCCAGCATTGTTAGAAGAGGAAATATTACAGCTCCTCACTTAAGTCCAGATAATGATACCAAGCTCTTTTTCCCCTGNATATATATAAAAATTTCTGTTGTTTTTATTTATTTCAAAACATGCACATAGGAGGAACTTTGGGGATTCCTGTGGCTATCCATCCTATTGTCCTCTTCACAAATCACTCCCCAGTGAAAGAATTGTATTTTACCTTTCTGGAAAGCAGCTGGTGGCATACCTGCTGCACACAATAAGCCAGTCAGCTTACGGCCATGCCCCTGTGTCTTATTCTGCTACACAGAGCTGTGCAATTGTGAGAGACCTCCCAGAAGCTGCTTGTCTCCTGTGCATGGAGAACCCTGGCTGGCCCTAGAAGTAGCTATCTGACTTGTTCTGCAGTGTGTCTAAGAAGGAGATCCCAAAATCCATGGGCAAACTGTCCCATCGCTCAGTTAGAAAGCTTCTTCTAACATACTGCTTACCTGTTCATTATGCTAGTTAAGGACTTTTCTGTCCTACCTACTGGAACTATGGTGGGGTGGCCGCAGCTCCCTCCCCCAGCAAAATGAGGGAGAAAACAGAGGAACTTGTGGGTCAAAGTAATGATAGGGAAGTTGATTACCAAGTACTGTTGTGGACAAAACAGACTCAGCTTGGGGAATTTAACTTAGTTTATAGACAGTTAANCCTAGAAAAAAAATGATTACGTTTTATTATTACAATGTTATTACAATGTAGTAGTGTATTACATACTATCTTACCAAACAGGGACTGTTTTATTTCAAAGGCCTGTAAGTGCAGCTAAACACGAGAGGGAGTTACTTAGATGTTTTACTCCTGACAGTGTTCCTTATGTAGCCCCATAGGCACAGAACATGAATTTAAACTATCATTGGAGTACTCTGTGCCAGCTAAAATCTACAAACTTGGATATTTATAGCTAGCAACAATTGCAGTATCTTAGTATATGGCTGTTTTCAGGTCCTAACTCCAGCATTGTTAGAAGAGGAAATATTACAGCTCCTCACTTAAGTCCAGATAATGATACCAAGCTCTTTTTCCCCTGTTATTTTATTTTTATTTTGTTTGGGGCCTATGGCCTTCAACCCAGCCTCTCCTGAAGATGATGCTTATTGAGAGGTGCTAGACATGACTCATTGTCTCTCAGCACCCAGACATGAATGTATACACCACCTCCTTCACAGGCTTCTGGAATCTGAACAACATTTCAACATTTTGCTCACATTTCCAGTGACACTTCATCCACTGCACAATTCCTCAAGCTCCCTCAAAGTATCAAGGAGTGTACAGCAGTCCTGTGTTTTAGTCATCTGGAAATAGTAGANTTCTGTCCTACCTACTGGAACTATGGTGGGGTGGCCGCAGCTCCCTCCCCCAGCAAAATGAGGGAGAAAACAGAGGAACTTGTGGGTCAAAGTAATGATAGGGAAGTTGATTACCAAGTACTGTTGTGGACAAAACAGACTCAGCTTGGGGAATTTAACTTAGTTTATAGACAGTTAACATAAATATTTAACTACTGATTGGGGTATTAGGAAATAAAAAAGACCTTAAAATACTTGGGAAGATGATCTCCTTTTTCCAGTCTTGCTTCACTACAAACACTTTTCCTCCCTGATTCCTCATCACAACCTCGCTCCAGACACCTCTCCTACACCTTGTCATGGCTGCAGGGGACACTCAGTCCCTTCAGAGAGTCAATGAGCTGTGCAGGGACTTGGGATTTGGACATCGCAGTTTTTATCTGCTGCTTCTTCCATCTTGCACTTCTCCCATTCTTCACAGGCTTCAAGTCCCTCTGGGAGTGTACCTGATCCTCACAGAACACTTCCTCCTCCTCCTCCTCTAGCTTTGGTGTTCCCTCATTCTCTTCTCCTCTGTTGTGGAGCTGTCTGAAGCTGAACATGCCTGGCATAAGTCAGCCTCAGACTTCTTACAGAGGCCACCCTCTACCAGAGGGTGCTACCAGAACTGTTGCATGGAACCCAGTGCTTGATCACTGTACTCTGTTTTAATTATCTTCTATGTATTGAAGGTTGTTTTCTTCCTACACAGGCTGTCTTTTTTTCTCTAGTTTAACTAAATGCACCTTCTTCAGCCTTTCCCCATAGGTCTCATTTCACTTTCTTTTGGATTCTTTTCAATTCATCTGTGTCTTCTGTAACATGTCCTGCCCAAAACTGGATGTAGAAGTTGGCTGTGGACTTGTCTACCTTTAGAAAATTACATAATTACACCTTTTGCCTTACCTCAGAGTGTTATTGCACAACAGACGCACATCTTCTGTTTTCCTTGTGTCTGATCCGTTTCTGCTTCATTTTCTTTCCACAGCTTTTTTAATGCACAATTAATTTATCCTTCCAAAGTGCAGTAGTAAGCAAATTCTTAGTTTTGGTATGTTGATTTTGGACAGTCTCTCCAGTTTGCCTAATCTGTTCTGCAGAGTGCCTGCCATCCCCTTGGGCTTGGAGACCTTCTCTCTCTCCTTCCCTGTTCAGATGGGATCTCACAAAGCTCTGCAGCAGGGATGTGCTGTCTCTTCCCCTGCCACCATGCACACACTGATGCTCAGTATTCTTCTGCTGGCATTCCCTAAACACATTGCACTCTTTTGTGCTGATTTTTCAGGCCTTACGCTTTTCCTCATCAGGTGTCTGTGGTGCCTGTTATTATCCCATCATTTTGGTTAGGCTATGAGGAATCTTAACATTCCCTACTTATATTTTATTCTTACTTGCTGAATCAATGTACAGATGCTAAAATTGTTTAGCAGAATTAGTATCCCTCTCTGACTCCATTTTGCAAGCGATGGCATTGTTTGAGTAAGGCTCAGACTGACTCCCAGCTGCCTTTGGAAACCATGGAACAAGTGAAGAGATGTGACTTTAAGATCTGTGTTTTGCTGTGCTCCATTTATGGGCCTACAAAAGCGAAGTCATATAATAAGGAATTCTAATGTGTATTTCAGCCACGGGAACAAAGAAGTGTTTTCTTGTCGAGGAATCAAACTGGCAGTAGACTGGTTTTTGGAAAGAGGCCACAAGGATGTCACTGTGTTTGTGCCAGCATGGAGGAAAGAACAGTCAAGACCTGATGCTCTTATCACAGGTAAGCCTTGTTCCTCCGTCACTGGTTAGTTTGGTGCTTTGCACAGCATGAGTGCTTCTGCTCAAATGAACAACCCTTAGAAATGAAAGACGGTAACAGGAACTATCTTTGATGTACTAACCTCATTGCTGTCTTCAGGAAGGACAAAGCAGCGCCCTCTGCAAGTCCTCCTTTTCTGCCCACGTAATAAATTTTCCATTAACATTGCTACTTTTTTTCCCAAAGAATGTTAATTGCCCTTTTTTAAAATCAGTTAACGCCCCTGTAACGTTAGTGATTTCCTGGGTGTGTTTCTTGTGGTGAGCAGACTCTGCCAGGCTGGCTTGTCTGCTGGTCACCTGTGGTGAGTCACTGCCTGTGCTTGAGGGTCACAGGAATTAGCCTGACAGAAAGGGAACAGTTGTATCTTCTGTAAAATAGAGCTCATCAGTTTTCATACCAGGATGCAGGGTCCATGTTTGCTACCAGCCTTGTGAAGTCATTGTGCTGATACTCCGTTTCCAGAGATACGCACCTGAAATAGTGGCCACCTGGAATTCTGAAAAAGTCTTAGATGACTAATGTGAGGATGGTTGTAGACTGTCAGTATTCATCAGAAGCTTCTTGGACTAACCAACAGCTGCATCCTTTTAATTATTACCTGCAGCACATGGCAGATTTTTGTCGTCTTTCTTAGTGGGGAAAAAAATCATCTTCCATCACACACTTATTCATCATTTACCACATGGGGGGGGTGTGTGGTGTGGTGTGTACTGAATACAAAAAGATTTGATTTAATTTAAAATGTTTTGCTTTTTCTACTAAGCAGATAAATGCTTGTATCAAATGCATTGTTTATATATAATATTAATGCTGTATTTCTTCCTGTTGGAGTCTCTTTTTCTAGATGGAACATGTTCCCCGTCAAGTTTCTTGTGCTCCAAAACAGTTGAGTTACTTGAGATCTTAACCATTATTAAGAGCTGAGCCATGACTCCTATTGTACAAGCATTTTCTGTTCATTTACATGTTGCCTAGCTTTTTTTTTTAATTATTATTATTTTTTATTTGATTGCTTGTCTGTTCCGAGGAGAGTGACAGCTAGGAGAGTCAACACAAGGGGTATGCACCCCAGTGCTAGGTACAACCTCCTTAGTAGCCTGAGCTCATCTTGCAAAGCTCCTTGGAATCTCCAGGTTCCACACAAAGAAAGGCAGGTGGTTGACATACTGTGTAGGACAGAAGGAATTGCATAAAATATTAAACATGCTTCAAGGAAATAAAGATACCTTCTGAACTGTTACTGGAAGTAAAAATAAAACCCAAATCTGCATTTGCTGTTGGTTTACAAGATGACATCAGAGGACTTTTTAGAGGATGCTGTTAATGTTTGTGAAGAGGCCGAAGTGTTTGTACAGAACGTGGGTTTTTTAGTCCTTGCGGGTACTAGTAGTTACCTCTTCTCTTGATGGGCAGAGTCTTTTATGAGAAAGTCCTGTTTAAGTGAGCTACTGGAATTATTTAACATTTTCTTGCTGGGTGCCACAAAGAGATGGAAGCAGCCTCTTTAACCAAGGAGCTGAGTTACAGGAACCCCTTGCCTGTGCTTGAGTGTAGCACTTCTATTCGCTGAAACTTTCAGTAGTGTTTCCCCTTCAGACAGAGGAGTTTTACACCAGGGTTTTGAGGAGTAGTGTTTCTTTTGAACCACAGCAACAGGAACAAAGTCCCCTGTGTTAGTCTTGGAGAAATGGTTTTGGTTTGTTCATGTTTTGTTTGGGTTTTTTTAAAGTATTGCCAGTTGACTGCTGACTGTAACTTCATATATCATGTATCAGATACCTTCTGCTGAACTGTAACCATTTAAGACCTGTTTAGTGCTAAATGCTTGGATTTTCTTCCTCAAATCTAATGTCTTTGGAGATTAAGCAGGCATCTTTTCTTTTTTTCTTTTTTTTTTTTTAATTCTTATTTCTTTTAGATCAAGAAATCTTGCGTAAATTGGAAAAGGAGAAGATTCTTGTGTTCACACCATCCCGCCGAGTGCAGGGGAGAAGGGTGGTGTGCTACGATGACCGATTTATAGTGAAGTTGGCCTTTGAGTCAGATGGCATCATAGTTTCTAATGATAACTACAGGGATCTAGCTAATGAAAAGCCTGAATGGAAGAAGTTCATAGATGAACGCTTGCTGATGTATTCATTTGTTAATGACAAGTAAGTCATTCCATCTTTATACATGCCACTAAAATATTTAAGGAAAGAATAATCTGGAGACTTGTATTACAAGACAGGAGGAATAGTTGGTCATAGATTTGGTCTTCTGATTAAAAGTACTCAAACTCTGGTTTTTGCTACAGCTTTTTTCTGACAATATTTTTATGCTATTTTTTCCTCCTTTGGTATATGCTGTGGTATGTTGTTATGCTATCATATTCCAATTCTTTTAATATACTGAGACAGCATTTTTGAGTGCCTGTGGTTAGACCTAGAGTTATAGGAAACCCCATGTTGGAATGAACCTCAGGAGGTCTCTAGTTCAGCTGCCTGCTTAGATCCATCTATAGCATCTTCCTACCCCGGCATACAGATCACCTGCAGTTAATACTGGTGACTTCTTGTAGTGGGAAGAGCTCAGTATGCTGCCAAGCAGACTCTTGTATTTGAGTACCTAAATACTGATGCAACAATCCTAGACAATCAACACAGTTTTGCAAAGTTAATTGTGACATTTTAGGAAACAACAGTGTGTACTGATGCCCACACTTTGATTTAGGGCTGAGTTTTGTGCTGCCCTGCTGTGTGGCAGAGCAATCAATTGAGCTAGGCTACAGATGTCTGACGCAGACTAGGGTGTCCACACACAATATTTCTATAACTGATCGCTCAGGCAGACTCATCTGCAGCAGAAAGGTGGCCTTTCAAAACAGCCCTCAAAGTACCCAGGCTTAAAAATGTCAACACGGCAGGTTACGTTATAGGGCACAGTCATGAGGTTCTTGGTCATTGCATGAGGAATATGGAAAAGCTTGTTTGCTTCCATAACACTCTTGGTTTTGGCTTTATAGATTCATGCCTCCTGATGATCCTCTTGGACGCCATGGTCCAAGTCTGGACAATTTTCTTAGGAAGAAGCCTATTGTGCCAGAACATAAGAAGCAACCATGTCCATACGGTAATTTCATTTAACTCCTCAGTTTTCTATTCTTCTGGGACTGGGGACCAAGGGCCTGCTTTATTTTAACACTGCCAAAAATAAAATCTTTTTAACAGAGGTTTTTACACTGTTGTCTTACCCCGAGAATGGTGGAAATGCTGATCTCATGGTGGCAACTAAAGTGTTTTTTTCATGTGCTAGCGGGAGTACATTTCTATCTGCTATTTGAACTGAAGGAGCAACTTTATTAATCATTCGTAGGAATAAATCCAAACAGCACCTGAATTCTGCAGGCTCTGGAAAGTCCTTTTCTAACATGAATTGATTAGACATCTAAGGTTTCTTCCAGTAAATTGATTGTGCTGTCTTAGGTTTAGCTGCTGAGCATCTCTAGAAGCACGCCACCTTCTTGACAGAGCTGAAACCTGCTGGTCATACAACTTTGCGGAACTTTTCTATTAAGTTTTCTGCCTGTATGCCTCCTTGGCCCAATACAGCAGGGGTGCACAAACACACTGACACTGTCATGCCGAGCTCAGAACATGGCTGGTAGTGTTGGCCTTCATTCCTAGAGCACTAGCTGCAGCACCCTACCGCTGCCTCTTTTTCCCCACAGCAGAAGAGAGGAGATCTTAGATCTCACCATGTCACACAAAACCATTTGCAAGATCTTTCAAATCATGAGTAAAACTTTAAATGAAAGGCATTTTTGTTGTTTGATGATTAGCAGGTAGCAGTTGAAGGTATTTTTATCTGATTATGTTTGTATTAATAGGGAAGAAATGTACCTATGGACACAAATGCAAATACTATCATCCAGAAAGAGGAAATCAGCCTCAACGATCTGTAGCTGATGAACTTCGTGCCATGTCTAGAAGCACAGGTTCCAAAACTACAAGTGAGGGAGGACTGGTGAAAAGCAATAGTGTTCCCTGTAGCACTAAAAATGATGGCACTTCTGAGCTGAAGCGTGCTGCTCCAAAGAGGCAATCAGATCCCAGTATAAGGACTCAAGTCTATCAAGACTTGGAGGAAAAGCTTCCCACCAAAAACAAATTGGAAACCAGGTCTGTACCTTCTTTAGTTAGTATACCAAGCTCCTCTGCTGCAAAACCCCAAAGTACTGCACCTTTAACTAACGGCCTTCCATCTGGAGTTCACTTCCCACCTCAGGATCAAAGACCACAGGGACAGTATCCTACAGTGATGATGGCAACCAAAAATCATGGAACACCAATGCCTTATGACCAGTATCCAAAATGTGATTCTCCTGTGGATGTAGGGTATTACTCTATGCTGAGTGCATATTCAAATCTGAGTATATCTGGTCCACGTAGTCCTGAAAGGCGCTTCTCCTTGGACACAGATTATAGGATTAGCTCTGTAGCTTCTGACTGCAGCAGCGAAGGGAGCGTGAGCTGTGGCAGTAGTGATTCCTATGTGGGTTACAGTGATCGCTCTTACATGAGTTCTCCTGACCCACAGCTAGAGGAGAACTTGAAGTGCCAACACATGCACTCCCACGGCCGCCTTAACACTCAGCCCTTCCTACAGAGCTACCATGAGCCTCTCACGCGAGTGCAAAGCTATAGTCACGAAGAACCAAAGCATCACCACAAACCTCCAGTTCCATACATGGCTGTGCATCTACAGCATCCAACAGTCGGTGCTCGTTCTAGTTGTCCAAATGACTACTCTACACCTCAGAGTTCATCACATTCAAAGGCCATGCATCTGGGGAGAGCCCTCGTGTCCACGAGAATAGACAGCGTTTCAGACTCGCGTTTATACGATAATTCTCCATTAAGACACAGAAAGCCTTATTCTGGCCAGGATGGGCTTGGAAGTTGGGATAGGCAGGGTTATGGGATGGATGCGTATGGCTACCGCCAGACCTACTCCTTGCCCAGTAACCCCACGCAGCCATGTTATGAGCAGTTTGCCTTCCAAAGTTTACCTGAACAGCAGGACCAGACCTGGCGTGTACCTTACTGTGGAATCCCTCAAGACCCTCCAAGGCACCAAGACACCCGGGAGAAGGTTTACATTAACCTCTGCAACATCTTCCCCCCCGATCTTGTGAGGATCGTTATGAAGAAGAACCCTCACGTGACGGACGCTCAGCAGCTCGCTGCAGCCATCTTAGTGGAAAAATCTCAGCTAGGTTATTGAGAGGTGATGCATCTTTGTGGTGTCCAGTAGTTTTCAGCTCAGCTCTAATGCTGAGGGAGGTTTGCTACAATAGCATTTGGGATCTCCTTCTCAGCAAGGAGGTTATATAGTAATCCGTTTATGTGAAACACTGTATTATGGAGTCTGTATGTATAGCCCCACGCATCGGAAGTACCAGATACCTTTTGTGTTCTAGGTTGAAAATTTTTAAATGGCTATTTTCACAGCTGGAGAACGTTCCAGTTTAAGTTAATATATATGTATATAAAAAAGAAAATCTGTCGTCTCTGGTCATAATCTTTGGTGCATCAGGGGTTTATATGCAGCACTTTCTATCCTTCTTACATATTGTTGGGACTTTTTGGTTTTTAACTTGCTGGATGCAAGTCCTTGGGCTGCGTGGTATTCAAACAACCTGCAGAAAGAGGATTTTGCTACTTTGGGCAGGCAATTTTCAAGCCAAGTTTTCAAATTTTTTACAACACCTTAAGTATGTTTGTTTGTTTGTTTGTTTTGTGAGCTCTTTGTGCTATAATCATCTGTTTATAGGAAACAAAGATTTGCTGCAGCACTGACTTCTTTTTTTAAACAAATAATGAAGTTACCAGTTAACAGTGAAATGGGTAACAATATGTTGGTAATTTAGAGTATGGCACTTTTCATTGCTTTCTTTTGTTTAAATAGTGACCTGTTTTGTTGATGCAGTCAATTAATAAGATAAGATGCAATCAGAGGAGGGAAAAAAATACTTTTATAAAAGAAAAATAATTTATGAATAAGGTAAAAAAGCCTTACTGCCTGATTTTCAAGGTGCTGAGAATTTGCAGCTCCCTATGAACCTAAAAGAAGCTGCAAAAGCTCTGAACCTTCCCAGACCAGACAGCCCTGTTTCCAGTCCCATGTGTTGTTACCCAGCTCTGTGTATTTCTGGTCAGTAGGAGGGGGCCTGAAATCGTAGTGTCCCGTTCAGTTGTTTTGTGTTTTTCCTTTGTATTGCTGCACAAGTGTACTGGATAAAATATGCTTTTCATAAAATAGTTACTTGTTTTTAAATGAATTTAATTATCTCAATGCAAGTTTTGTATTTAAGATACTGTTTGATTTTTCTTGCTATTTATCAAGGCTGGCCTGAAAAGGTTTTGTGTGTTGAGGATATGCAACATTTATTAACTGCACTATGGTAATGATATTGTAGCTCAAATTAATAACTTAAACTATTTTTTTCTTTCTGTTTCTGTTGGGGAGGGTTGTGGGGAGAGGAGATACTGTATGTGTTCCTGAAGTTAGTCTTTGGCCTGTTGCATCATGTGGGCCTGATTCTTGCCACAAACAGTGTAGTTTTAGAAGCAGACAAACCGAGTCTGTTTTAGTATTAGCAAGGGACATTTCTGGTTTTAAGTCATGGGTTTTACTAGCACCTCATAAGCTTTCTTTGATGTATGTAAACTAGAAATAGATTTTTGCAATTGATGTCAGATGTACTTAACGTGACTAACTGCCGACAGTTGGAGGTTTCCATCCATTGTAACGATGTTAAGTGTTTGAAAAACAACAACAAAAAAATCACTAGTTTACACTACTACTGCTGATAATTTTGGTACGCTTGCTGGAATTTAAAGTAAGGCCCTGAAGAACCAGAAAGTACCTTTAACTGTTGATACAAATTGTATCTTTATCTGAGAACTATTTTGATTTGTAGCTTTAGCAGAAACACAAATGTATAACTATAACTAGTCTTTTGGGCAACATTTTATCCCTTATTTAAAAATTAGAGATTTCAGATATAGAATAGACTTAGGCAAGTAAAAGTAGATATTTATTTAGGTGTCTGTCTCAATTTCACATATTAAAAAGAAAGAAACCAACTATTGGCATCTTCTTCCTTCTAAAATCTTTCTAGTGGGAACTCACTAAAATAAAGGTAAAATGCTGCCTGAAAATGATGTCCAAGCACTTTTGAATACGAAGACATTTTCACTACTTGTGCGACACCGTGTGTTGCAGCGAGTAGGGTTTGGGTATACAGTAAATGCTTCTAAAGAGCATTGTGCTTATACACATAGCCGATAATCTGAACCATGTTCAGCAAACCAATTGGGGACGCAGCGCTCACACGGCTTCCGCTGTTGATGTGCTGCGGGACCTGCCGTCGCCTGTCCCTGTGGCAATTCCGGAGGGGCTCTACGCCACCTCTCCTGCCTTGTCTGTTTAGGGAGAGAACCTCTTCACCCGTGGCAACAGTTGTTCCCTGGATTTGGTTGGTCATCATCCGCAGAAAATGTTTTAATGTAGAAATCAATGCAGAGCTGACGCTGAGGTTTGGACTGGGAAATGGGTCTCGTCTTAGTTGTACACTAAGATTTTTTTAAATTGAATTACACTTAAGTACTACACCATAGTGTAGATGCAGCCGTTTTAATAACGCATTTACTGTATTTGTGTTTTTAATGGGTTTCTACATTTATTTTTTATGTAGGAATTTACTTCCGCCAAAAGTTGAATTCCTTTAAGCATGAACAGAACCACGTGTATGAAGCAGAGGCATTTCATCTTTTTCCCTATCATGTGAGCATTGGAATGCTTCCTAGTGTCTACATGTAGCAGTCTGGCCTAGAGTACTGGATCAGCAGGCTTAGCCACGTTGTTGAAACGGTGCGAGGAGACACGTGGGACCGTGTGCTGCAGTGCCAGGCCTGGGTTATCTGTCAGTATTGATTGCCTCTGCGTACCCTTAATGCAGTATTGAATCCCTGAAGGCCTGTTGGTTGCTAGGAGAACTTTTGTCATAGGTTCTGTGCTTCGTACTCGAGCACTGAAAATGCATTAAAAGTATGAGAACAGGAGTAATCTGGTGTTTCTAAACGCTGTGCAATGATGTGCTAGTTTCCCTTAGACTCTCTTACATTGGATAAAATCAATTTACTGTGGACAAAGTACTGGCCTTGATACTTCCTTGGGGTTTTTTGTGATAATAGAGAATGGGGAGTTGCACGTGAACTCCTCCACGGTGAAGAGATCAGTCTGTAGGTTTAACAGTCATAGCCATGAACACAATGATACTGGCCAAACGCTGCATTTGTCAGCATAATTCTGTTGATGCAAATAACTGTAACATCCCGTGTTACTTGAACAGCAAAGGTGGTTCAGAGAATAGAGTCTTTGCCCCAGCTGAGAGTTAGAATTACGGTGAAGGATTAAGTACCTTCAAGCTGGACCTGTACCACCACTAAGAAGAGGGCAACGCTTTCCATTGTCTTCAGTACTTGAGCGTTGTTTTGATACTTAGCAGAAACTCCATATTTTTGGATACAATCCCAAGCTATTATAGCTACGTCAGTAGTAACGTGTAGTGTACTGAATGCGCATTTACGTTAGGCATCTGCCCACAACTCTTTTGTATCCAACAATGTGCTGCCAATATTTGGAGGTTTTAAATATGTCCTATGGATACCTAACTTCAATCTAAATATACCCAGGCTATAACAGTGTTGATTGCTTTGTTGTCTTTTTTTTTGTTTGTTTAATATGTGGGTGTGTATATCTGCATATATCATGCTCACATATACTTGGCAAGTGGCTTTAAGACTACTGGCAATAGTCTGAGGTAAGATCGTATCTTTTCAGGTGTCCTGTTGAATTTGGTATGTCTGAATTGTAGCTTGGTCCTCCACTGCAGAATAGTTCCAGGGAGAGCCAACAGCCTGATGTGTTTATGTGATGCCCCAAAAAGAAGGCATGCCGGTCTCGTGAAACCCTTGAAGGGGACTTCTGCAGCCTGGGAATATGTGGACTGTCATTGAGCTGTTGATGATCTTCTGCTGTGAAAGTCATAGCTCATGGTGAACACTTTTCCAAAAGTTTCAAAGCTATCAGTGTTAACCAGAGTACCTCACTTGGAACGGAGAGCTGGGGGTGTTTGCTCCAGCAAGGGGAGCGCCGGAGGACTAAATGCCTTGGGTGAGAGACACTGCAGTAAGAGACTACCAAAACATTTACTGGATTTATCAGTTGATGGTCTGACCAAGGTATTTTTGATGTGTAAAGCTTGAAAAATAAGACACAATGCTTTCATATTCTCTGGAGCATTTAGAAAAATACCCAACTGACTTTACATTGCTACTGAAAATTTAAAATACTGTGCAATTAAAGAGACCATTTTTAAAAATAAAAAATTATTTAGAAATTATTTATTTTGATTTACAGTGTGACTCTTGCTAATTTATTCCTTGCATTATAAGGCTGTGTGGTGGAGTGCCATTTATATTTTTTATTTATCATAGGAACTAAAACTGCTGAGAAGAAAAAACAATAGATGTAAACTTAAAACAAAGCTCTGTGGCCTTGTTTTGGTTTGTTTGGGTTTTTTTTTTTTTAATAAAAGGGCTGAGGTTTTATAAATGTCAAATCATGCATTTTATATACTTTGTAAATTTTAGAGAAGTGTAGTTTAAGAATTTTGTTCAATGTTTTGTGCACATTGTTTAGACTAACCATGTAACTAATCCTAATTTGTCTGTGTTAACTGATTATTCCAGCTAACCTTCTGCTCGGTAATGTGAGAAAAGTTCAGGCCTCGTCTTTAGATGTTCTAGAATGCATTTCATATATCGTAAGGTTTCATCACAAACTGCTGATGTAGTCATCTTATCACCCATCAAGTGTCTGTTTGCATATGAATCATCCTACCGTGTGCTGGATTTTCCTTGCAGAGCGTTACAAGGTAATACACTGGTACCTGTGAAGTTAGTAGTAGATGTTTATAAAGGCCCTGTCACATACACTGTGCTTGTTCATAGTTATGAGTATGCGCTGAGTAATTTCACAGCTTCCATTTTTAGATCCTAATGGGTTGTCGTAACTTGTGCTTGAGGTGTTTATTACCCTGTCTACCTGTTAACATGCACGATTGCAATAGTTCCCTTCCCCTCTTCGACTCAATAGGCATTGGAGGGCCCAGTCCCCTGACCACTTACACACCAGCACACACACTTGCGTGGGCCAATCTGAGTGGGGTTAGGGAAGAGCTGAGTACAACTGGCGTGTGTGTAAGTGCGGGAGGGCTGGGGCCTTGAGGAGCACAGCTGGGGAACCACCTGTTCCCAGAAGGAGGTGAGATCTCACTGGTGCTGACAGGTGGTTCAGCCAGGACTGCACCTCATGGTCGTTGGGAACACCTACAAAACAAATCTGCTTAGGTGTTTAAGTGTATTCATCCTAGTGTTTCAAAGTTGAACTCTTTACCTTGGAAAACAAAACCTTCCCAATTTTTGTAGAACAACTTTTTTCTTTCAGACTCAGATGAATTCTAGTTTACTACCTTAGGTTGGCTGGTTGCTTACTATTTATTTATCTGAATGACATTCTTAATGAAACTGATATTTAAAAACTGTTCTACCAGCAAATACCAACATCCTACAAGGAAACAGAAATGCAGATACAGCAGCAATAATTGTGTTTTGTAGTTTTTTCCCCTCATTATCTCTGTACTTGTGTTGAGTAGGTGAGATTTTAATAGTGTCCTGAAGTCCGCTCCGACAAAGACATCAGTTAAAAATAAAGTTTGGAGTACTTGATAAAGCAATTGTCAAAATGGCACTTCGTTCCTTCACTGGTTGTTCTGTATTATTTCTGTGATGTGACTATTCACATCTCAAAAGCACCTTTTAAACCTTAAAAAAAAAATGTACATGGATTCTGCTTTTAGAGAAAAAAAAATAAAGATTCATTTTCCTCATCGATGGGCTGGTTTTGTTTCATAAAAAAAAATAAAAATCTTGAGAGCATCTTGCAGTGAGTTACAGGCAGCTTTGTGTTCCTACCTGCACAACAAAACTGATCACTTTGAGTAAATTTAAACAGAGTTTCAAACAAATAAATGATTACTGATTATCAGTTCATTTTTAATGTAGTAATTGCTATCTCATAGGCTCTTTCCCCTCATTTTGCTTCCTAAGAAAACTGACTTTGGATTTAGACGTGCCAGTGGACCTGGTCTGCTTTCAAGTTCTGCCATGCATCCATTTATCCCTCTTCACTTGTGTAACTAGTAGTGGCCTAGCTCAGAATATTATAAGGTGAATAGAATAGAACAGAATATAGAATAGAATAGAATTTAGAATAGATTAGAATTTGGAATAGAATTCAAGATAGAATTTGGAATAGAATAGGAATAGAATAGAAGAATAGGAATCTGTTGAATGCAAAAATACTGAAAAGAAGCTGCTAGAAGCTGTGATAAAATGATTCAAAATCGCACGGAGCAATTGAATCTTATTTTTGCTAAATTGCATTGTCTGGCTGGGGCCTGCACGCCAGGACCTCTCTTCCTTCTCTTTGCAGCCCCACGTGCAGGCACAGGAGCAGCCTGCCAGCCCTGCAATGAGAAGCAAAGCGGCGTGCTGTGAATGCAGATGGAGTGAGTCGTTGGCCTAAAATAAAACCGTAGTGTTGCCCTTCATCAGCTGTGACCATTGGTAATTTGCTTAATGCAAATGCTTTGCGCAGCTGTGAACAGCTGCTGCTTTAGCGTGGCCAGCCTGAGCGTACCGTGTGACCGTGCCTCCTTTCTGGGCCAATGGGGACCCTGGAGTGAAACCTAAACGGCCCTCCCCAGCAGCTGGGTGGAAGTATTACAGGGACATAACCGCAGAGGAGCGATGAGAAGCTGTGTGTGTGTAATGTGAGGGGCTGGAAGCGCTTCCCAGCTCGTGGGGTGAGGTGGTCCCATCCCGGGAAATTCTCGTGCCGTCCGGGCCACCACTGCCACACAGCTTGGATTCAGGCAGCAGCTCCTTTGCGAGCTCTGGCCTGAGGCGGCCTGGTCTCTATCACACCGGCTTTGTGCTTGCATTGCATTTTTTTTCTCACCTGCTGCTGGACTCTGAGCACCTCTGTTGCCCAGTTGTCAGGCTGGGGTATTGCTGGACCATGTGCTCCTATCCCCTTCAGCTCAGCTGAGCCTTCATGCTCACCGCATGGAAATCCATCATGTTCCTGAAGTGCTGTTTGAATTGTTGCAGCTACTTTTCAGTTAATCAATGCTTGGAAGCTGAGCAAATAATGTACGTAAGCAGAGAGAGGGCTCAGGGCAGGTGATCTCAAATGGGACGAGATGGATCAGTGATCTGATGTGAGGTTTCTTTGGCTGCTTTTCCTTATGCTTTTAAAAATAGTATCATATTATTCACCTAGCAAAAAAATGCAGTTACGGAGGGCAGAAGCTGCATCCCCCAAAGCACAAGTAAAGGAAGGACTCCCATCATGGCCTCAGAGGTGCGAACTACTTCTGTATTTATCAGGCTGAGGAGAGCTGTGTGAAGACCCCACAGGTATGTCTCCAAGGTCCCTGTCCTGCTCTGCTTGACCTACAGCCTCCATCCAGACAAGGATAAGACAGGCTCCTTTTCCTGCAAGTCACAGTTCTCTCAAAGCCATTGCTTAGGGCAAGGAAAGAGAAAAAAAAACCAAACCAAATGCATTTCATCCACTTCAGATGCAGAAGCACACTGCAGGAGGGAGATAACATTGATGCTGTGCTGCTCCAAAGCTGAGCTGTAACTCCAGAGATCAGCAGGTGGGGTTTGACAGATGCCCAAAGCAAAACCATAATCATCATTTTGTTTTTCATGCAAACAGCGAGAGGTAATGAGCAGATCCAGAGCTTGGGTCATAAGCCCAGTATGAGATCTAATGATCAGGTTATAAGTTTTCTCTCTTACTTAGCTGTTTAGCACACTGATGTTACTTCTTTTCTAAAACAATAGTTACCGCTTTCCTGGTTGCATTGATCGCTTCCCTGTGTGACTTTCAACTGTAGCATGCCCCAGCTCTTGTTCTTGAGCTGCAGGATAGTAGCTGATGGTGGATGCTGAGGGACCATCATGCTCTTCTTTCCCATGAGGGGACAAAACACTCCAGAGCTCAGCTTTTAGCCACAAGTGACCTAAAAATTGCTTAACTACCAAAGTCATTGCTTATGCTCATGGTTGCAATGTTGCCTTCATCCCACTGCAGCACGTGGAAGTAAAGATCCACCCACTCAGTTCCACACAGTTATGTTTAGCTCTGGCACTGTTAATCACTGAGGGATGTGCAGGAGAAGTGCTGCAGCTGATCTTTGCTGAACTGCTTTAAACATCAGTAGTCCCAGCTGCAGCTCTTCAGTGAGCCCTCACAGCCACCACCAGAGTCATGCTCATGCCTCATTTTTTAAGGAAACTGGTATGCTGGATAATTCAGAGGAGGTGCAAAGCTGCAAGTATGATTTGGCATGTCCCTGGACATGCTCATTTCTTCGTAGGTGGTTTGCTGGCACAGGTTGGATTTCATTTGATGACAATGCTTCAAGAATGCCAAATCCAGCCTTTTTTTTTTTTTTCCCCCTCGATACACTGAGCTGCTAGTGCTTGCAAACCTCTGGTCTAGTCTCTCTTGATGGCAGTTGCCCCAGTACCTGAGGCCTCTCATCCGCAGCTCTGATTTCTGCCTTGGGCTGATTAAGGAAAGTGAGTTTCCCCAGTTCACTCAAGTCTTTAATTCCCATGAGGATTGGCTCGTCTGCATCACACAAGACAGGCTTGGATAGCCTGTTGCCAAGTTATAAAATTCTCTTGTGATGGCCTAACAATAGTCCATGTGAGCCTGACAGGCATCACAGTGGCTCCTGATACAGGTTGAAGTGTTATGCTGGAGAGGAAGGAGCTCTGTCCATCATCCTGGATCTGAAACCTGAACTAGACAACCTGCAAGACCTTGTCTAGCAGAGCTACAAGAGAGGCTGTTGTACAACTACACAGGGTTGCTCCTTGGGAGACTAGTTCTAAGCTGCTCTGGGCAGTGTCCTCCAGCTTCACAGTCTCTGAACTCATTCTGCACTGAAAAAACGAGAGATTTTCTGCTCCAGTGCATAAACTGCCACCTTTGCTCCAAAGGTTTCCTGTCACTGTATAGAAAAGCTAACAAGGAACTGGGCACATCAGGAGCACATGTATTAAATGCCACCATCATCCTGCTCTTCAGCATAATGACAGAGCACCCATGTTCAGTAACTCCGGGACCCAATCCTGAGACACCCACCATACCAGAAGCAGCAGAAGTGTTGAAAACAGTTGAAGTTTCCTCCACCAATCCCTGTGTTGCACACAGTTTCACTGTGCTTTCCCAACCACAAAGAAGGCTACAACCACCAAAAGTCCTACAGCCACCACCACCAAGATGAAGCATCTGCCCCGTATTTCTCTGCCCATCCCTGGGGATATTTCCAACACACAAGCCTCCCCAAGGAGAGCTTGGGAGAAGCTCCAGGCTGAGCACCTGCCTAAAATCAGCTTGTAGGAGACCCAGGAAACCAGTCATCACTGGTCCCGTAGGGCAGGATCAGGGGGTGGGTTGAGGGGCAGATGTGCCCCACTCTCACCATAAGCAACAGCTGCATACTAGGGCATATGTGTGAGCACCTCATGAGAGGTGTGCAGAAGATGTTCCCAGTGTCAGTCTATTTCATGGCCTCCAGAGAAAGGGTTGGGCACTTTTTTTTCCCCTTCCACCTCACAGCTGAACTTGCCAAGAGCAGCAGGCAGGTACAACAGAAATTAAATGCGGCTGTTAATTTACATGAGCTGGGTGAAGCGTAAGCAAGAGGAGTGTGGGGGATAAGGAGATGGTGATGGGTGTTTGCCAGGCAGGTTCCTTATGTCAGCCAGGCTCACCTTACAGAGATCCGCGATTGCCCGCTGGAACCGGAGCTGCAGAGGTGGTTTGGGTGTCCTGACACTCCACACCTCCAGAAGCAGCCTGAAAAGGGGAAAACTGCATTGGGGTCTTGCCAGGGGTGCTCAGGAGGCAGGGAGGAGAAATTTGGTTTTCATCCACCTATGCAAAGCTTTCAGATGTGCACTAACTTAGGTTTAGTTGATATTTTGCCAATTTCAGAAATAGAAATACTCTTTTCTTTTTTTTTTCCTTTGGCTGGGGGGCAGAAATGAACTGACTTCATCACTCCCTGTCTCAGGCAGTGTGTTTTCCTACCTGCTCATGGCTGCAGCAACCTCACAGACCATGGCAGCATCTCTTGCTGCTCCAGGGGCTGTTGGTGACTCCAGACACGAGCCACAGTTTTGCAGACTGACTTTAACCACGGACCTGCTGGGGCTCAGCCCTAGTGAAATGTCTCTTCTGGGGGGTGCAGACCGCAGTGGCCCTCAGCACTGACCTGCCCTCAGCATTCACAAGCTGAGGCTCTGCCCTGGTAGAATAGAATTATAGAGGGATGATGTTATGTTTGTTTATTGATTTATCCTATAAAAGAAGAAATTCATTTCCCTTGGCTCCTTCTGCAATGAAGTGATTTAATTAATACTGAAATGCCACGCACACAGGATGCAGCAGAGCTGCTCGTGGTTGGCAACGGGCCACGTCTATAGAATTATTTCAGAGAAAGGAAAATGTCAGCATGATAAAAATGGAAAGTGTTAGTGTGCCACGTGCTGCCAGGAAATGGGGCTGTTTCTCGATTCTAAAACTGGATCAGAGTTTTAATTAAAGTTAACTTGTTCACCCTGCCCTTTTCTTTTGACATTTAAAACTAATTTAGTTGGATACCGTCCGTTCCACCACCCCACCCCACCCCCACGCAGGCCAGTAAGCACTGCTGTAAGAGGCTGCCAGGGCTGGGGAGGCACCCAGGCTTTCATTGACTAGCTTGCCAGTACACATCAACAGCCATGGAAAGCGATGTGGCAGCAGAACTTCACTCATGACATCACAGAAACAGGGAAAAAAGAGCCCCAAATGTATGTGGGTACATGATACTGCCCTCTGCAGTCAGGGCAGCAAGGTGGCCAAGCCCCGAGACCCAGAGTGTCTGCACCCCAGCTGCCGCTTGGCCATCTGCCTGGCCCTGGCTGGCTGCAGCTGCAGCCTGGCTGCTTTCAAACCCAGACCCTGCTGCAGCCACGAATGCAAAGACCACTGGTGAAATTAGGGAAAAGACCCACGATGAACCTCCACAAGGACCAGCAAAGCCACTGGACAGCTACCAAATGTAGAAATAGCACAGAGGGAAGGGGGACAAGGAAATAAACCCCCACTTCAAGTGGTGATCCAGTTGCTTTCTTCCTTACAGAGCAAACACTGCTCTTTCATGGCAAGTATTCACAGTCGTGATTGAATCCACTTTCTTTCCCTGCAAGACAGCATTGTACCTCACACAACTCTGCTACAACAATACATCAGACAGACCTTTACCTACATGTAAATCTCTTACTTCAACATCCTCACCAGGGCAAAATCCTGCCCCTGTCCATCCGTCCCCAGGAGTGACTTGAGAAAACTTCTGTGGTTTTCCTACAGGCAGGGTGAGAGTTTTCAGTCATCAAGGTTTATACAAAGCAGCTGCTGCAGCAGAGGAGGTGATTTCCCCAGGCTGGGTCCTCCAGAAGTCATCAGTGGGGAGCTCCCACTGCTTCCCAGACCAGCTCTTGCCAGCCACCAGCAGTGGGTGTGAACCTGCACCTTCCAGCTAATAAGCAGCTGAACCAATCTGTTACAGCCAGGCCAGAGCAGCAACATTTTGAACAAAGCTATGACCAGCGGTGAGAAAGAGCCCAGAGCTTTCATTACATCAAAATCACTTTCTTCCATATTTCTGTTTTGAAATCTTGCCCAATTTCCTCTCTGGAGGACATCCACCAGAGGACTCCAACACTGACAAAAGGAAGCCAAAGAGCATTGCAGGCACACATCAGCAAGGGTAGCACAATACTAGATAGAACCCTCGGGAACATTCTGCAGTTGTACTGAAGAGGTATTTGCACGAAGGCGTCTTATTACCTTTCACTGAAGCAAACACAGCCTTTGAGAAGGCTGCTTCAGGCAGCAGTCATTGCAGAAACAGTTTGTAATCTGGCTGGAGATAGAATTCACAGACAGTGAATTCAGTTTCCCAGAGCACCAGAACTTCTCTAACCCCTGTGCATGGGTCACGCCAGGAAAGGAGGGCTNAAAAAAAAAAAAAGCCCCTGAAATCCCACAGCTCTGGATTTTATGTTCCTTTTGGCATCCTGCCCCAAACCTTGTCCTCCCAACGGCTGAGCCAGGGTCTTGCTTCAAGCGGTGGTACCTTGATGAAGCCCACTGCCAGTTAGAGGTGGGGGAGGATTCCTTCTGCACAGCTACCCGGCTCTGCAGGGGTTCCAGCAGGAACCTGGCGAAGGCCCACAGCCCACCCTGCCTGTCTGCAGCCCTGAGGCTCCAAACCTTGCCAGGATGGAGAGCCCACTGCACACAGCCCCTCCTCCACTGGCCAGGCGGGAGGGCTGGTCCCTGCAGGGCAGCAAGCACTGAGGCAGCAGCGTCCCAGTGCAGCAGGAGCTTGCAGAGAACCAAGGCAGCTCCCTCACTGGGCAGTTCTCAGCTAACACTTTTGGGCACACGCTGCCAAAGCCTTACAGCCGCTGTTGCAGATTCAAGTCTACCCTCCCAGTTCCCAGTGCAGGAGGCCATTGTGCAAGAAGGCAGAGCAAGGAACACGAGTGTTTCCAAGGTTAGGGATTCTACTCCCAGGGGACGCTAGCTGAATTTGAGAATAATTCAGAAGTGCATCTCCTCAATTATCAGGTTTTCCTCCGAGAGCAAGCCATTCTTTGCAAAGTCAGCCTCCCATGACTTATCTGATTGTAGCGCAAGAAGCTTACCTCGAATCTCCACTTTGGCTTGGTGCCACAAAATGAATTAAACTTCTCAGAGAAGTGAAAAATAAATAGTTCTCTATCAATCAGCCACACTGATCATCAAATGAATAGTGATTCTTTGGATTTACGTTAAAACCCATTTATTCAGCTCTTGTGCATGGTGCGCAATTGACCGCGGTGACGTATACACAGTATGCACATCCTAACAGTGTACAAAAAGGCAAGTAGCAACAGGTGCTTACACTGGAAACATATGTACAGGCATATTAAATTGGGAGTTTTACATTAGAAAATTATCTGACACTATTCAGGTATCAGCAACGCTCTTAGAAATTGTGTAGAAAACCAATAAAACTTGGAAAGTATCTACTCTTATTTCGCTTTACCCAGGCTGGATATAGAGTCAGGCTTCCCACGCTACATTACTTGTGGACAAAGCCTACAAGATGCCCCAAGCACGTTGAAGGGTCACATCACTGTTGACTCGAGCATGCCCTATTACATGTTAAAGATTAACATCTTAGTACTATTTCCTGTTTTTCTGGGAAGAACAACAGCTCAAATACTTCAAAAAAAGCTAATTTTCTCCTGGGAAAAGACAACAAAGGAAAGATTTAGAGAGACCATGAGAGAACCAAACATTAGCGAAATGTCATAACAGCACCTCCCAGTCCTTCCAAAAGCCTCTTCACGGACCAGGGAGCACCTAATTTAAAGCACTGTAAACGGTCCAGCTTTACAGAAGTGCAATAGCAGGCCTTGGCAGACCCAGGTCTTCTGCTGATCTTACCTTGTTCCTATCCTAAGGGCTGCAAGAGATCGTACTTTTGTAACCTGCACAAAAAGACACAAAGAGATCAAGTAGATTTAGCAAAAGGACACTAAAGAAAAACAATAAATAGAAATATGCAGCAGTACTGTTAAGAGTCTTACTTCATTCCCTGTATCTATTCTGAATTTAAGAAACATGTGGTTCCCGTGGCCAAGGCTCCCAAGGACACCCAGAACCCATTGTAAGTGGCTTTCAGCTTGAAGAGCAGGTCCAACTCTAACTACTCTGCTATACCAGAGACAAATTCTTGCACATACCAGTACAGTTTTGATAGCAAGTTTTAACATTATAAAGAACTTAGCCTAAAATTGACCCAGGGAGTAGTTTTAAGGGACTACTTTGCTAACACAGATGACAAGCCACAGCCGAGTGCAACACAGGTAAGACTGTGTTAAAACTGCTCCCAAAGGTGGCTGAAATAAATGCCTTGTGCATAAATACACCAAAAATAGGACCTATTTGTAGAACATTCAATCACGGCCAATATGATCTCAGAGACCTTTTTAGCACAGCACATGTGCCTTTTGCTCTGTAAGCTCTTGGGTTTAGTTTATTCACTTCATTGCCTTGCATGAGCCTTTTGGAGAAAAGGTGAGGACAGCATAAAGAATCTCTCTCAAATTTCTTTCTCTCCCAAAGCTTAGAGTTCTCTGGTGGAACAGCAATGAGTGAAAATGTACTTAGGTGAAGATACATTTTAAAAAGAGTGTGTGTTCTCCATGTTGAGTTTTATGAAAATTGACAGTTGAAGTGGCTTGAAAAATTGTTTTCCATTCAGAGAATTACTTCCTTAAATATATTATGAATAGGCAAAGAATAATTAGTATTTTAAATTCAGCTTTCCTATAGTGCAACCTCTCGTTCTGATTGTTTTAGAGAAACACTTCATCTACAAGTATTAATTAATTAAAATTTTGTTCAGAAGAAATCAGGAAAAATACTTCATTACAAAGATTCTCTTTGTCATTCAGTAAGGGAGTGTCACTGAACAGGGAATGAGTTGCTACTGAAAAGTAAGAAGCCCTCGACAGCATTTTTTTAACCATTTACAAGTGCAGCTATAGCATGTAACACGAAGGAATGTTATGTTATTTTACACCACAGCCTGTTTCTCACACAAACTCTGAGCCACTTTCTGGCACAGAAAGTCTGTGGGAACTTCCAGGGCTTGAGCATAAGCAAGTAAGATGTGTGGTTAAGACTTAGAAGTACTAGCACTACTCTGAAGTCTGACAGCGATTCCTGGCCAGAGGTGGAGAAGAGAAATGGGCTTCTGGCAGTGAGGGCAACTGTACAAATTATTCAAGACCATAGTTTATATCAAAATAGGTAGCAGTGTGTGTATTTCACTTTAATACAGCCATTACAAGGCCTGATGCCATGTACTGCATTAGAAATCTGCAGTTTAACCATGCTATATATACACTTTTTAATATATGTATGTGTACATACATGCACAAGTTATCAAGCTTGGTTAAAGTAAATTATACTACCTTACTACCTTTCCCTCAGAAAACAGTTTCACCCATTAGGCTCCAGATTGCAAAGTTAGCTGCAGAATCTTAGGCAAACCACAGTTTCACATCACTGGGGGACAGCTGGGGGAACATTTTTACTCTTAAACTGATAGAAAAAGCCACAGCAGAAGTAATTATGAGAAAATATGGCTGAAGAAAGAAATATATTATATTCTCTTCTCCAGTGCTCTCTAATCCAGCACATGTCAAAAAATAAATAAAAAGCCTGCTGAATTTTACCAAAGTACTGTGCTATCATAAATATTGTTTGAGAAAAAGTCTACCTTGCCAAACACAGCTGTCTGCTGCTTGTTTTCACCCTCTAGTCTAAGCCATCAGAAAATGCAACATATTTCTTTTGGTAAACCTTATGGCTTAAACTTTTTTTTCCCCCCACAATATTTTTGAACTCGTAGTTATGCAACATCTTCCTTCCCTGTCTTACCTTGCATTCTCATACTGAATTAAAGTTACTTAATTTCATTCAAGCTCTCAATGATCTAAACTGAGATCTATTTTTCAGATGCAATAAATGGCATGAGAAACAAGCAAAGACAGAAACAGAAACAAAACATCTGCAGCAAAGCAAGGTGAGAAATAAGAACCAGTTCAGACTGGAAGAAACACATATGAAAAGGGCCACCCAAAGCACACAGAAACCAGTGCTAGCAAGAAGGTTCTCCAGAATTTATCTTCATAGACTGATATTAAAATGAACAGAGACAGGCATAAGATCTTTCCCCCCACACCTGCCACTGCTTCTTAAAGTCAAGATGGGCTGAAGAGCCAGCCACTGGATACCTAACTCTTCAAAGACATCTCTGCTTATGCTACAGAGGAGCTCAGCTTGTGCCAGGGTGACCTGCAGACAAGGTTCAAAGCCAGGCAGGAATATAGTCATACCTCTTTTAAATAAGAACCCACACAAAAAAGTCAACTATTTCATGGTTGTTTTGTTGTTTTTTGTCTTTTTAGCCTTTATCCAGGACAACTGTTGTGTTTCAAAAAGCAGAGCCATATCACTGAGCAATTGTTCCATCTGGTCTGCTGTTGGAGGGGGCATAACCATCCAGTCTCAGTGCTTTGCTTTCTCTTGTGTAGCCCAGACAGACAAGCTACACAATGAAAGCACAGAATTACTCCTCCACGTGCTCCCTTGTCTGGGTGACTGGGGTTAGGCTCAAAGCTGAACATCATGTATATTAAACACCAATTGAGGTCTTCACTGGTTTTCTGCATGCAACAACACACTTGTTTTCTGACAAAATATTTTCTGTTCTCCAGAATGCTACCAGCAATTAGTAATTTCATTTGTAAGGTGGCCTATGCACACCTGACAAGAGAACACAGACAAAATTAATCCAATGGTGATTTCAAGGAGTAGCAGTAATAGTTCTAAATTTAAATATGAGTTATCTGGCTTTCTTGAAACACTGTAAGATCCCAAAAGGTAAAGAGAAAGAGCTGTGTTTTCAAACGGTACAGAGAAGTACAACTGGCACTGAGCAGTGAGAGAGATGTGCAAAACAATGTTCACAAGAGAAGAGATCCAAGAATTCAAACCGTTGATTGGAGAGAAGTTATCAAGGCCAGGAAACAAGAGCAGAAGTGATTAATAATATGAAGATTTCTTATCATTTTCAGAAACTTTTCTGATGTGTGAACAAGCTTGCTGTCCTGTCCCAAATCCCTAGGCACTGAATCTGCTCTCTCAAACAAACATATTTGTTCCCAGCAATAAAGGCATCAGCAGGATCGACTGGTCTGTGTATTCTGGATATTACTTACACATTCTCACCTTACTTTGTCGAAGATCGAACTGCACTTGGCGGAAAAAGTTTCAGCCTCAGCACAAATGAATCTCTCTCTGGTAATACAACTGCAATTACTGCATTCATAGAGATTATTAATTAATCTTAAAATGTGACTATTCCAACTCAGCAGTATGATGCATTTTAAGAAAACATTTGACAGTAGTCAACCATTTGCTGGAAGCTTAGTTTAGTAGAACATCATTAAAGTTATAGATTAAGAAGTTAAATACTGTATCAAGTTTAATGAAGAAATCAAGGGTGAATAAGAAGTGTGAAAGCTGAGGCCACAGGGTGTTGCAGACTTGATATGAGATCCTGCCCAGTTCAAGGTATCTGCTCAGGGCACCTGTCAGGTGATTACTGTTTCACACGGGCACATGGGGGTTTCACGTTGCTGGAACGAGCAGTGGGGCAGCCAGAACCTTGCCTGTATGCAACCCTTGTCAGTACAGAAATGCTCTAAGGCAAAATTATCAGACCAAGGAGGATGTCTTCTGCTGAAATTTAGTAAGAGGCCAGTCTGGGTGCACGTGGCCTTAAGAACTCCATGACCTTTTTTTAGTGCTGGGCAGCAGGCTTTCTAAAAGCCATCAGCTTAATATTCAGACAATGGCAACTCCTCCCTTGTAAATAAGGTAGTTTAAAAGCAAACAAAAGGAAAAAAACAAAACACACAAGAAAAAAAAAAAAAAGAAACAAACCAAAATACCACAAACCAAAAGCAAAGCGATTGTCCTACCTCTGAGCTCGATCTCTTTTCACCTGATCCACTTATCCAGAGCACAAGGAACATTAACTCCTATGCACAAGTGCATTAGGAATACTTGCACCGACCAGGCCACCTCCTTTGATGTGCATTTCCATCTCTCCTCGTTTCTTCTGCTGCCTAAAACCTACTGCTGTGAACAGAAACTCTGACGCATTATTTACAAAAGCCTGTATAAACACCTAATGGAATCTCAGCAATTCAAAATGCTCCACTTCCCTTTGCTAACTTTGTCTTTCCCTAAACTATAAGCTATGTGGGCACAATCTCTCTCTTTCTGAAGATCCAGAATATTGGAGGTGCTGCTCCAATAGTACACTGGAATTGAGTTCTCCACACAAGTGAATAAATGGGCCAGTGAAGGATTCTAGCTCACCACAATTGTGGGTTGGGTTTTTTCCCCCCTCTACCATTATTCTTCACCATTCTGCCATCCCTTCCAACCCTGAACTGCTCCTTGCTGCTGAGTGGGTCCCCAAGCTGGGAAAAAGACCAGCCATATAAAACTCGCAGACCAATCGGTTAGGGAGGAAAGGTGCTGCTTTGGCCTGCTCAGGAGAGCAAAGGAGAGGGACACACTGTCAGCAGCCAGCCAGGTGACCAGCCAGCACAGCATCTTGACCAGGTGCAAGTACTCTCCATCTCTAAGCACAAACAGAATATGCTCTGAGGGAGTCAAAGAAATGACCCCAGTTTGTATGATTGAGCCATTGACACATACTATATTTTCTGGGAAAATCTTGTCATCTGGCCAAGATTCATTAAGCTATGTGTATGGGACAACTTCCATTATTTAATAAGTGGATTTTGCTCTTTTGTAAGGGAGCTTTAAATTTTCTTATGCTGATATTTTTACTCACAGTACATTTAGGAACACCAGCATCAATAACATAATCCCACTGGGATACATCATCTATATTAAAATCCCCACTTCCTGAAATCTGATGTCTTGGGGAGAACAACTGTTTAGATTATCCACACGTGAACAGACATGGAGAATGCTTGCACAGAAGATCCTTTTCAGGAGAAAAAGGTTTTAATTCATAATTTTAATCCATGTGTTTTCTTTCAAACAGAAGAAAAATATATTCTGAAGATACTTTCTCCTCAGAAGTTTGAAATATTTCATTTAGAACACACCTCATTTTTTCTCAGAGGTGGTTAAGCAGGTCATGTGAACAACCCTTAGAGAACACGTTTTAAGAAAGAGAGGCAAAAGCACAATAATGCTTTCCAAAATGGCTTTTAAAAAGGCTGATGTGATTTTCTTTTTTTTCTGATTTTAGATAAAGCAGAGTATACTAGAAACATGTACTCAAAAAGTATAACCAACAGAAAATTTAGGGTCTGATGTGCAGAGGGGGACTAATCCAAGACAGATCTGCTTTCACATCAAGGCATTCTGGGTGATTTTGTTAGTCTGGCCTGTAACCAGTGGCACTATTCTGCATCCTTTTCTCTCTACCTCAAAAGCATATATTAAAAAAGCAAAGAAAAAAAAAAAAAAGAAAAAACAAAACAAAACAAAAAGAAAGAAGCCTTTCAAAGCACTTACCTTCCCTTTCAAGCACAATATTCTGAAGTTACATACCTATGCAGTAGCTCTCTAACAGGGGAGAAACCTCAAACCTAACAGTTCAGCAGGAGGGAGTCCAAGAAGACAGAAGCATAAAACTAGAAATACACATGGTTAAAAGTATTAAGTGCTTATGTTTTAATTCATCACAGCAATTCTGCCACATGGAGTAACACAAAGGTTCACGTGCTTGTACTGAGTGCAAGGCCAAACAAATACAAGACAGAATGGAATGTCACCTGAGAGAAAAGGTCTAATTTATGAGAGCTACTTAGCAGATTAATTTGCATACCTATTTATACAGGACTATTCCTGCCTTCTCTAAGTGTATTAGACAGGTGAAAAAGCCCATAAACTTGCCATCATCTCAAACATATGCATTCATTTGACATCACTGTCCACTATAATGTGCAGTTATCAAAAAAACACCTCAAGGTTTCTTAGTGCTTCAGACATTGACCTATATTTCACTTTACCTGGCAGTGATTGAAAGTTCTTACATTATCCATAGAGCTCTTATGTGGCCAAATTACCCTCTGTTCTCAAGAGAGACAATTTGCTCTGATGATTCACATCCTGTTTTGAATTGACAATCACCAGTGCTTCCTCCCAACTGTATGTGATAATTTCTTAAGCAGAGTACTGTTCTCCGGGGATACAATTGGTTTGTTTGGTTTTTTTTTTAATTTAATTTTGACCAGAGTGTGAAACAAAAGCTGATAAAAATTTATACACTGCTGAGGAAAATGGCTATTACAGTGCATTTAGTAAAGCTGTCAGAAATAAAGTGCGTTAAATAACAACAATGGAACTCAGAGAAATTAACTGTATCTCTTTATTGTTAACCAATGAATGTTATCCAAAATAGTAGATGTAATTGTAGCTTAATTGTACAACACAAAACATGATGCTAAAGGAAAAAGCATGTGGAAAATTACTTGACCAAGTAATCATTAAAAGTATTCTTAGTATTTCCGCACCAGTAAGTGTTCCCAACTGCTGGTGACAGCAGCTATTACCACTTTGTTCATTGTGAAAATCTGTATTACAAATGGTTGTTCCTGGTTGTTTAGAAAAAAAATAAATTCACACAGCTTTATAAATGGATCTAATCCATTTAGCCCTACTCTATATATTGTAGATTTATGAACAGCAAACTTTACTGTTATCTCTTCCCAACACTGAAGCTGATATATCAGTGTTTGCAAGTGCACACTTTTCAGGGAAAAATGAGAACTCACTGGAAGCACAGTATTTCACCTGCTATGGCAAACTGTTTGGATACTTTGGAATTTTCCTTAAACTTCAGTTTATGAAGCCTGTGAAACAAAAGCTGTTCTTACCATGCACCACTAGGAGAAACACCAACTTCCACCGAGCAGCATTTTGAAGCATGTGCACAACATCATCTGCACATCAGTCATCAAAGTCAGATATGTTTAGCCCCACAAACCAAAAATATATTAATGTACCTTTATTTTATTTTCATGATGTCACCCCACATAACCAACCTTTAACTCCACAAAATAATGATTAAAAAAAAAACCACCTTAGTTGGACTGTTCATAAGAAATTTAAACCTATTGTGCATGAAAAAAATGTTTAATAAATGGCAAAATTTAATAGATAAGTGTAAATTTATGAGTGCATAATATGAAACAGAAAAGAGCTGAACCATCCTCAGAGAAAGCAGGGTTCTTCCACTATTGATATTTACTAGGGTGGTATAGCAGAAGGAACAACTGCAGTCCACAATAACTGTGAAGTTATTTCCTAAAGTTCAATTTCAAAACAAATTTCTCGAAGAAGCAGGTCTCCTTTTCAAGGGGAAAAGGACTTTATACCAATGCACTGACATCGGGTATGACGATTACAATACCAGCTTCACCGAAAAACGAAGCTACGAAAACTTTTACTCCAATTCTGGGAACTTTTGTTTTGTATTTGGAAACCCCAAATGCAGGCTAACTGCCACGCACATTCTACACCCCTCCCAGGAGATAGTATACCAGTGACAGGTTACAGCTTTAAAACACACAAGATGCTATTACAATTTAAAACTCAACAAAAGGCAGTAAGACAGTATTTAGCCCTATAAATCCATCTTAAAGTAAAATAAAATCCTAGGAGTAAGGGCTCCTAGCATTCTGTGATATCACTGTGCAGTGATAGTCAATTTAAACAGTTTTTTTCATGGTGTTTGAAGGACCAGTCATCATGTACATAGTAGTGAGGTAGGATACTGTCCCCTCCCTGGGACTGATGTTTTCATATGCTCCCTTGCCAGAAAGGTCCAGGTCTCCCTACTGCAAATAAAATAATTACAAGCAAATAGCATATGAAGCTTTTTATTTTTTTTTTCCTGCATTAGAACATTTTGCACATTTCTAAGAATCACCTAGGAAAAGCAACACTTATTCAAGCCTATTAGCAGCCACGTGCTGCCCACAGGTAGTGTTCCATTTAAAAACATTTCCTGGAACTACCACCTGCCATCCAGACCTTTGTGAACAGGTAGGCAAAGAAAACCATCAATGATGACAGGACATGAAACACCGAAGAATTTCACTTGGGAGAAAAAAAATAAAAACAAAACAACAAAAATCACAAAACTGAAAGTCAGCAGTATAAAACTCTTAATGGTGTAGCTACATTGGAAAATGTAATTTCAGACTTCATACTGAAATAGTACCCATCTATTCAGTTTAGGTTCTGTTCCATTCTTCTATTTCTTAATGGTTAAGCAATATATACACTTGTCAGTCATTATATACTTTACATCAGTTTCCAAAGAAAAACAAATAAAATATTAAAAACAAACAAACAAACAATTAAACTGAAAACATGATGGGGGAAAAAAACTGCTATCATTTTCCACACCCTCCCTGGCTCCCCCCCCACCCCAGAAGCTAGAGGTGACTGACTGCCCTACTGTTGAATAGTCTCCCCTAAATTTCTGTTCTAACCACTGCAGTCAAACTGGTATTAAGTGCTTTGGCAAAGTGGGGTGCAATCCATCAAATCTGCAACGGCCTGCTTTTTTTTCTCTGTTGGTGGTTCAGCTTTACGAGGAACATATATGCAAAATAACAGCTCTCACATTGCTTCAAACTCATCAATACGCTGCTTTGTATTGCCTTGTCGGATCTGCCGAAGAGTCTTGTACTTATCACGGCCTGCTTTAACATTCTCAGCGTGGAGGACATCGTTCTGTGTTTTCTTGGTTTCATCTCTGGCCTGAGCCAGCTCAGAACTTAGAGCCTGTTGAATAAAGTATTTGCATGTAAGTGCTTTGACTAATCTTCTAATGATTCTGGAATTTTTGATAACAACTATCTGTGACTTGGATAAGGATTTCTCCAATGTCAACCTATGAATTCTTTTGTTCGTTTCTTTTGTTCAGTAACTCAGACTGTGAGGTCTATCAGACTGCAGAGGCAAAGTAAAGAGGAGTAGAAGATAATTTTCTTACATAACTGTGGGTATAAAGCTATCAAAATTAAAAGCTTCATCCCATAGAATCGAACAAGAAAGGCACCAGCAGAATAATGTAGCAGAATGACCTTATTTTTAATTTCTGCTTGACTAAAGACAGCTTTTGTTTATCTCCCTGATCCTGTTTAGTAATTAGCCAAGCAGAAAGGAAATTACACATATACGCTACTAGGATATTGCTGCCAGAAAAAGAAGCAGCTTTCCATTTCTTTTATTTCCATCACAAATAGACATTTCATAACAAGGCAAAGGGTTACCTCTAACATAGATGATTATACTTCAAGGGGTAAATCTAGTCTAGGAGGAAATGTTCCCTTCCAGGGAAATGAGAATAACCCAAAATGGGCATAATTCAGTTTTTGCATTTACAACGTCTGCGAATGAGTGCAAATAAACAGAAATACTATCGAGCAAGCAACTGTTCATACCACTTAATGAATTTCAGTACTGAGAGAAAGAAAACTGGTTTAACATTCAGTGTCCTGGACATTATATAATTATCAGAAATGTCTACTGACCTATGTCACAATACACTAATACTTCTAAGCTACTAAGGACTATCTTACATCAAATCTTTCTATCTATTCCACTTCTAGAACACTACGACTGATACTATACTGGTTGGTAAATTAGTAATAAGCCTAGTAAATGATAAAAAGGCTGTTTCCTTGGCACATGGTAATCCCAGTGAGCCTATATTAAAAGAAAGAATTAAAAAATAAAGCCTGAATTATGTTGATACAACTAAGAATCTCCATTACCTGGAGCTGTTTCTTAACACGTTCATTTTTCTGCGTTTCTGTTACTCGTTCTTCTTCACTTCTATGATTCATGACACCATCAGAAGACAGTTCTGCACTGGCTTCAGCATTGTTTTCATCGTGTTCATCGTGTTCATTCTCTGTTGGAGGAATAACTGGTGGAGGAGGAGGTGGAGGAGGAGCAGACATCACAGATTTCAGTTCTTCTTTGGTCTTTTCCAAGTCCTCTTGGGCTGCAAAAGCCTAAATATGGTAAACAGTACTTAATACCTTTTAAAATTATTTCTAAATAGTGAGAAAAATACAAATAAAAATTTGAAAACCTTTAAAACACATGTTAACTGTCCTTTATAATGACATGACACAACTAGCTTATGCACTGAAGTGTCAAATAGGAATGCAGAGCAAGAAAAGATTACTCAAAAACCAGCTGTACCAGAGTCCAGCTATTTCCAGCAGTAGATGAGAGCGAGCAAACAAGGCAGTCATACCAATTGCTTTCCAACTTCCCTAGCCTGGAACTTGAGACACAGGAATTTCCTAAATCAAAGGTGATGTCTTTGAATTTCATATTCAAACAGAACTTACAACAATTTGTTCAATCACTTTTTGAACCTGTGCACAGAATTAGTATCCACATCCCATAGGTAATTACAGATTTTGTGAAAAAACACTGTTTTGCTTTAAACTAATTGTCCAGTTCTATTTCAAGTACATTTGTTACTGTTCTGGTTCATGTTTTCACCACCACTCGTGATTTTACACACCAACCTATTTCATCACCATATGCAAGGAAGCTATTTCAAATCTTTGACCATGCCTTTGTGATGAGAATTCCCCTCCCTTCATGACTATTTAATACTAAGAAATGAGTTAAAGAAAATTATAGGCTGGCTTCAGTAGACTGGAGAACAAGAACATTGAAGAAAGGCTTCTGTGAAGCCCAAGGGAAAGAGAGAATCAACCCCATGGATTCCCAGTAAGAATTCTACACTTCTCCCTCAGTTTCTTTGAGGTTCTGACTTCACACAGCATGAGTTCATTACTTTGTGCTGCCATTCTGAGGCTTCCTCTTCTTTCTTTTTCTTGGCCTCCTCTAGAAGTGCAATCTTGGCAGTGAATTCAGCAAGTTCCGCTGCCTGCAACAAAGAAAATGAAGTGTAAGTTTTAATTTGTTATGATTCTGGCTCTGCAGTGGAAGGTGGCAGAGCCTTTGCTGTGATCCAACTTGAAGAGAGTTAGTTACCATCCATAACGTCAGTGCTAAAAATAGAAATTTTAAGCATACATGACAGAGGAAATCAATCAGCACTCTTGCCTGATGGAAATAATCACAGAATGGTAGGAGTTGGAAAGGACCTGGAAAGATCATCCAGTCCAACCCCCCCGCCAGAGCAGGATCTCCTAGAATAGATCACACAGGAACAAGTCCAGGTGGCTTTTGAAAGTCTCTAGAGATGGAGATTCCACTGGCTCTCTGGGCAGCCTGTTCCAGGCTCTGTCACCCTCACAGTGAAGAAGTCCAGAAAAATAATATTTATCTTCTGCCCTTCCCAAGCTTTCTGGGAAGGAGCAAGCTGTAGTTACAAATTAGCATCTGGGGTGGTTTGAGTTTAATACAAATTCACGGTTTCCAAAAATAAGATTATGATTCTGGATCATAATCTCAGTACTATTAAGCTAAATCTTGCCTTCAGAACTGTGTGCTATGTTTACAGAAGCTCAAAAGCTGTTTTCATAATCAAGAAATCATTTCTTCTAATATTTTCATGCCTTTTTCAGTTATTATCTGCAAATCTTGAATTTGAAGTAGTCCAGCACAGAATGGGAGGAGATACTGGAAATGCTGGGGAAATGAGGGGAAAAAAACTTCAAACAAAATCCCAACAAACCACAGTGTCACCAACTCCCTACCACCACCATCAAGCTTCAGAACAGACCTGCCTCAGAGAATAGGCTTCCCAGTAGACTGCAGAAGGAAGCTACTCTTGTTCTCAGCTGGATAAGCCTTACACTATTAGAAAGAGAATGTAATGAGTGTTGCCAGTCTGAAACATCTACTTCATCGTTTTAAGTTCCTCCACCTCCAGAGTTTTCTTTCTTTCTTGCAAGTAGTGAGAAATCTAATGTAGTTTTCTAAAAAAGTTCCCACATCTGTAACGGCACTTCACATTTTATCTGCGTTTCAACGTACGTTTCCATTTAACAAAATAGATATAAATAAGAATATAGGCTAAATTTTCAACTATGTTTTTCAAGTTGTTTCAAAATAGGGTTAAAGTTTCTTACTAGCTGCTCCTGGTTCTTCATTTGATCAGCTGCCTGCTTGGCTAGAGCAGATTTAGCTTCTTCAGCTGCTCGACGCTCTCTTTCCAGGCGCTCTGCTTCCTCTTTCGCACGCTTTCGTTCTTGATCCAGTTCTAGAGCTCTTCTAGTCTGCTCCTCTAGTTCTGCCAAAAGGAAAGTTTACAGACAAGGTATCACTACCTAGACCTTTCTATAATCTAACACAGGTAACAGCTGTAACATCATCGAAATAAAGTAACCTAGAAAGCTGCCAAAGATTTATAAAGCTGCCTTGAGCTAGGAGCAGCTGTTGAACATGTTACCTGAAGCTATGAACTGTGTCTGGTCTTTTTCTCCTCTTCAATACCTACCTTGGATATACCACTTCTCATCTGACACTTCTCACAGCCCAGTGTTGCAGAAAATTATCACCACACTGATAAAACTGAACACTCAAATATATGTACATATACAGGCACATACACCCTCACTCTTACTGCAGAGATTTTATATAGATCAAATCATACTCTCTTAGCATAAAGAAGCAAAACACTCTTCTACTCTCTTGAATTGCCTACCAAAGAATCCTTAACTGCAACTGACCATTTAGCTGTGTGCTTCCAGCTAAATGAGTTAAGACCCATTGGAAGGGTCAGAAAAATTCTCTGTTAAATAGAGACAAAAAGGTGCAAACAGGAAGATTTTAACTCAAGGGAGGGCTAATAGCTGTCTAGGTGCCTGACTGGCAAAATATTGCAGTCTCAATGGCAGAACCCTGAGTGAAAAAGGAAGGAGTAATAATCTACCAGTACTGCAAGATAAGATTTGCACAAGAAAAATACACTCCTCTGATGTGCAAAATTAAGTGACTATGAAAAAAAGTCTTTGTGAAACTCCTTGCTGATTCTAATGATAGTTTTCACACTGTGTTTTTGTCTAGACATAGCTGCTGTAGATTCCTTCACTAGAAAACCTAACCAGCAGCTCAGGTATTGGACCAATCCATTTGCCCTTCTCCATATGCTTTAATATTAAAAAACCACCTCCCCAGGTATGCTGACACATGCTTAATCTTTGCTGATTGTAGCTTTAAGTAGGTCTCATGTAATCAATATTCTTCAGTTGGCTTCCCAGGCCTAGTACTTCAGTTATAAAATTAAATGAATTTCAAGTATTAGAAGAATTTCAAGTATTAGAAGTATGTGGCGTTGTACAAATGCAGTACTTGGTAAATTAAATAAAATGCATAAACATTTAAAACCACTACCCAAACAAAAACTTCCTGTGAAGATGGGGAACACTAACTACAAAGTCAGCTACAGAATGCAGCACCATTTATGTAAACACTTTCCAGATGTGAACAGAAGGCTGAAAAGACCAGCAACGCATGAACATTATAGAATCATAGAATCATAGCATATATTGGGTTGGAAAAGACCTCCAAGATCATCGAGTCCAACCCCTGATCCAACTCCAATTACTATATCATGGCACTAAGGGCCATGTCCAGTCTCTTTTTAAAAACCTCCAGGGATGGTGAATCCACCACCTCTCTGGGCAGGCCGTTCCAATGCCTCATTACCCTCTCTGTAAAGAATTTCTTCCTAACATCTAACCTAAACTTCCCCTGGCAGAGCTTGAGCCCATGTCCCCTTGTCCTGTTGTTGGTTGCCTGGGAGAAGAGGCCAACCCCCACCTGACTATAACTTCCCTTCAGGTAGTTGAAGAGAGTGATGAGGTCACCTCTAAGCCTTCTCTTCTCCAGACTAAACAACCCCAGCTCCCTCAGCCTCTCCCCATAGGACTTGTGCTCAAGTCCCTTCACCAGCCTGGTTGCTCTTCTCTGGACCCGCTCCAGCACCTCAATATCCTTCCTGAACTGAGGGGCCCAGAGCTGAACACAATACTCAAGGTGTGGCCTCACCAACGCAGAGTACAGGGGAAGGATCACTTCCCTGCTCCTGCTGGCCACACTGTTCTTGATGCAGGCCAGGATGCCATTGGCCTTCTTGGCCACCTGGGCACACTGCTGGCTCATGTTCAGCTTCCTGTCGATCAGCACCCCCAGGTCCCTTTCCACCTGGCTGCTCTCCAGCCACTCCGTGCCCAGCCTGTAGCGCTGCATGGGGTTGTTGTGGCCAAAGTGCAGGACCCGGCACTTGGCCTTGTTGAACTTCATTCCATTGGAGTCAGCCCAACTCTCCAGTCTATCCAGATCCCTCTGCAGAGCCCTCCTGCCTTCCGGTAGGTCGACACTCCCTCCCAGCTTGGTGTCATCAGCAAATTTGCTGATGGTGGACTCAATCCCCTCATCCAGATCATTGATAAAGATGTTAAACAGGACTGGGCCCAGCACTGATCCCTGGGGGACACCACTAGTGACCGGCCGCCAGCTGGATGCAGCCCCGTTCACCAACACTCTCTGGGCCCGGCCCTCCAGACAGTTTCTCACCCAGCACAGAGTACCCCTGTGCAAGCCATGGGCTGCCAGCTTTTCCAGGAGTATATTATGGGAGACAGTATCAAAGGCTTTGCTGAAGTCCAGATAGACCACATCCACAGCCTTCCCCTCATCTACCAGGTGGGTCACGTGATCGTAAAAGGAGATCAGGTTGGTCAAACAGGATCTGCCTCTCCTAAACCCGTGCTGGCTGGGTCGGATCCCTTGTCCATCCTGTAGCTGCTGTGTGATTGCACACAGGATGATCTGCTCCATAACTCTGCCAGGCACCGAGGTCAGGCTGACAGGCCTGTAGTTACCAGGGTCAGCCTTGCAGCCTTTTTTATGGATTGGGGTGATATTTGCCAATTTCCAGTCATATGGGACCTCCCCAGTGAGCCAGGACTGTTGGAAGATGATAGAGTGGCTTGGCAAGCTCTTCTGCCAGTTCCCTCATTACCCTAGGATGGATCCCATCTGGTCCCATAGACTTGTGGGGATCTAGATGTAGTACGCTTCAGAAATTTGTCTATATTGCTTATAAAAGTTACAAGAAATTGTACATTAAACATCACGCAACTGTAATACTGTAACTGTAAATGTACACAAATGTACATTAATATACATCAAATGTACATAAAACCTTTAGAATCACCCTGACACTGTTTTGTCCTGGGTGAAACAGCTCTCTCGAACAATTGCAAGGCACAGTTCATGTGTTACCTGTCTGGATGTGTCCAACCTGTTCTGCATTGAAAGACTGAAAAATGTGGGGGTAGAGCTGGAGCCAACTGCCTGAAGCCAGCAGTTATGAACAGAAAAGAGGAACAAAACTTACGAACATGAACCAGACTTGAAGCAAAAAAACAACATGGAGAGGAGGGAGTGGGAAGTAGTGGAGACAAGGACTCTATGGGGTGGTTCAACACAAAGAATTCTGGTTGGTGAAACTAAGTTTATTCACTAAAATCTGATGAGATTTTAAATTTAAAATTCTCAAATCTTACAAGGGAATAAGAAAACTAAAGAACAAGGAATTTCCAAATTAAAAACTAAATTCAACAAAAAACCTAGAACCTCCCTCTCTAATCTCTCTGCTCCTTCAAATTCCAGGTTTTCAAAACTAATTCATAATTCCAAGTTGAACTGTGTATGCATTATTTTTCCTTTGTATTAAAGAAAATTGAAACTTTTGCTGTATTAGGAAATGGGTTATTACAAATATACACACAAATGCACACACTCTTTTATCTCTTAACATTGAGAAAGAATCTCTCAAATTAAGTAACAGCCCACTAAATTCTTGTTATTAATACAAATTAAAAATCCAAACCCAAAACAACAATAAAAATAACCACCAACCAACCGACAAAAAACAAATCCCACATACCAAGTGAATTGTGGAGCTGAATAAACATTGTCATCAGACATAAGAAATTCAGGAACGGTAACTCACCTTTCTGAGCTTTCATTGTTTGTTCCTCAATTTGTCTTAAGCGTTCCATTAATTCTTCCTTTTCACGCTCTATTCTTTCCTTTTCTTTTTCTGCTATCTCCCTTTTTTTCTTCTCATTTTCTAACTGTGCCCTAAAAAAAAAAAAAGGGAAAAAAAAATAATCTTTTTTGAACCACAAACAGATGAATTTCTACTCTAAGGATAGTGGTAGCCTATTTTTCAGTGTACTCAGCTAGCAGAGAAACACATACTTTTAAAAGCTTTAAATTCAGCTTACAGTGCAAGAACTACCAAGTTGCCATTTCAAAATACTGTATGGATAAACAATTTATGAACAGAATTGATTGGCACCCTTAGTTATGGTTCAGCCAAGTAAATCCACAATTATATCTGCATTTTAGACATGGCTGATGTTTCATCTGACCCACCAATAACAACAGTGGTGTTTTTAAATATACAAAAGGTAAGCCATGACATTCTTCACTGAACTTGCTTTAAAGGTTCACCTGTAGTGCACAAAAATCCCTAACGATCAAGCAACAGAGGGTTAAGACTGTTTCACAAAAACATGATGAGAAACAATGGTACAACTACAATTACTATGCCGAAAGCTCAAAAAGGATACGGCTTTCGATTAAGACAGGTGAGCCATGCCAACCCACAAACCTGCTTACACATAACAGAAAGAAAAGCAGCACTCTTTTCTCGAGTGCCAAGATGCCTGATATGCTACGGCTTAGTTTTCTTAAGAAGGCAGAAGGATTTTTTTTCTGTTTCAGGGAAGTTTGTTAATTACCTTTCCAATTGTTTCTGATGTTTTTCCTCTCTAGCTTGGGCCTTCATCTGTTGCACTTCAATTGTATCAGGTTTCCTCCTCCTCATGTACAATTCATGATTTCCCATACACAGTGCCAAAATCCGCTTGTTAATTCTCAGACGGGGTGCATAAAACACAAAATCCTAGCAAAAATAATCGCAGCATATGAATTAATCTAAAAATACAGCTGTGACAATGCTCGAAGTGTTACTGCATGATTGCATTTGCTAAATTCAAACTTACAAGTATTTTGACATTCAATCTCTGAGCATTATAAATCTAGTTACTGTCAGGAGCTTGCAAGATAAATTCAAAGTTATACCTGGATTCCTCAATGTAGAGGTTGGTTAGTTTACATAAAATTTAAACTTCTATGAAAGTGAGATTATTGTCTCATTTCTGAGTTTTGACCTAAAATGTCTTATGGTATGTGCTGCTGTAATAAATAAAAAATAATTTAAAAAAAAAAATAAATCCTGAATTCTCTGGCTTTCCAACCTCTGTTCCCTTTTCCCTGAAAAGCTTCTCTTAAGAGCACCAGTATGAGTATAAAGAGAGAAAATAAACATGCCATACTTCAAAATTTCCTTTTGATTACTAACTGTTCTACTAATAAGAATAATGAATGTCAAAAAACATTTACTCAGTGACATAATACCAGAGCAAGTCCCTGCAGGATTAAGTCTCTTCATGTACAAAGGCATACTATTCTACACATTACTTACAGGGGCCTTTTTGTCAATTGGCTTTATGACAAATTTTTTGTCGTTAAAAGAGATGTTTCTTATTTCACTCCAAGGAAAACCAATCTTGGGTGTCAGCCTTCAAAAGAGAAGTTCTCATTAGAAGCAGCAAATATGTGCATTTTATGTCCACTAAGTCTTAACACAACACTACTTTCACTATCAGACAGTTATATTTACAAAACTTAACAACAGTTTAAGCATATCTTGGTAAATAGATGGGTTGTTTGTTTGGTTTTGGTGTTTGCTTTTTTTGTATGGTTGGTTTTTTACACATTATTCTTTCACATAAATTATGTAATGAAAAAGTTACATGGCACTGCCACATTTGTATTTCTGACTTGTTCTACTACCATTTACCGATAATTTCATTTGCAATGAAAAGAATAATTATTTAAAATTGAGAAAAGTCTGACATTTCAAAACCAAAATTATCCTTCATCAGTGTTGTACTTCTGTTTAGCTCAGATGCGTTCTTACATTTCCATAGTTCAAGTTAATTTTCACAGAATGACAGAATGTTAGGGGTTGGAAGGGACCTCCGAAGATCATCAAGTCCAACCCCCCTGCCAGAGCAGGACAGAATTATTTATTTCATCTGCGTCTTATGTAAAGTAAATGCAGTTCAGAAACTGTTACAATGTTATGCACCAACTGTTTAACTGTTAATATTTTTCTCCACGAGTGAGGAAAGTTTTTCAATTCATATGATCTTAATTACAAGCATTAGAAAATGTTTAACGTACTTGATTGCCAACTACCAGGAGTTAAAGAACACCAAGAATTTGTTGATCATTAAATCTGATCTGAACATTTTCTGAATGTTTAATTCTTTCAGGAGTTATATTGCCATCTAATGGCAATTAAGGCTTACAGAACTACATTACAGAATTTCATTACAGAGAATATATTCATCAAAGAGCATTAAGTTGCAGTTCAGTTGACAGCTGTTATGTGATGTTCAACACATCAGGTTTAACTTCAAATCACTGTGAAATGACAGTTGACATCAGATACTACTAACAAGTGCTTGGAAAGAAACAAAAGAATGTCTGTTGTTCTGTTTCCATATTCTTCAAATTTTGTACATTTCAGCTTTATCCCTCTTTGAGCAGGAAAGACTATTCCATCCCTTTATCAGGACACAAGATTCATTTATTTTCTTTGATGTCTAAGAACTTTCACTTTTAAATAGCGAAGTTTCTCATATTCTAACAGCTATAATCCTACTCACTGTTCTTACAAAATGCTTCTCAATGTCCTTTTCATCCTGACTGAAGAGGAAGTCTCGAGGGAGTGAAAAAGTACAAAGAAACCTTATAAAGATACATCCACATTAAGCAATGTAAATTTAAGTTTGCACAGAACTGCTCTTCCTTTCCCTTCTTTTGCATCTCTATTTGAACTTTAAAATTCAAATATTCTGGCAGTTAATATTGATCTCTCTTTTTCTATCTTTACATAAATTAAAAGGTCTTTGAGAACCTGTTTTGCCATGTTATTGAACACAGTTAGTTGCCTTTGTATAATCTCAGAAAGGATCTCCCAGGACAGAACTGCAAAATGAGTATTAGACACTTACTTATCATCATGCTCATAAATATTCAGACCCAAAGCATCAACTCCTAGCCACAATTCAGTTCCTTTTTTATTCTTTATTTCAAAATAGTTGACTCCATACATTTCCAAGTCTTGTGCTATCTTAAGGTACTCCATCATAGAATCTTCCCTGTTGAAAGAAAAAAAAAAATGACATAGTGTAGATAAATCAAAGTACATTGTAAGAATAAGGGGACTGCAGAGTATCTAACTGGTCTAAAATTTAGTTAGTAATTGAATCTCTCTAAAATTCACATGCATTTTGCCCCTGATACTTGTAGAGCTCTACACTCCTAATACCTGAGTACAGTTCAATCATCACACTTTGTCTTTTCACTCCGTAAGGAACTATTAATTCTATTTTAGAGGTAGGCAACTACTGACGAAGGCAGCTGACAACCTCACCAGAAATGAGGTAGGTAAGCCAATAACCTAACTAAAAACACAACCGTCACTGAAGCTTTCATGGAAGCTTTGGCAACTGCCTACCCAGGTCAGAATAAAAGCAAGTAGTTTCCAAACAAACACACGCCTTCTCATCCTAATAATAAAAAAAACCTTTAAAGGTGTGAGAACATTTTATACATAGTTACCTTAACATTCCCCTGTGCTCTTCATGCCAGTTCTGTATCCTTTCTTCCCACTGTTCTTTTGTCAGTTTGTGCTGTTCTAACACGCTGCAAATAGAAGTGGTTGCTATTAGACACTGACAACCAATTTAACCTCTTCAAGTTAGAGAACTATTTGGTTACACAGCATAACAAATGCTTTAATCAAACACACTGCTCATCTTTTTAACCCAAACAGACACAGAAACTCTACTTCAACAAATACACTTTTAGAACAGTGTGAAATCACATCCTTTTTTTTTTTCCATGGCTTTCTACACTCTTTGTAATACAAAAGCCACACCACAGCATAGCTCAACTTCCACTAAGTCATAAAATCTAATGTTTGGAACACCTGAAAATGCAAACATATAAAATCCTCTTATGACAACACTGCATATGAGTTACTAGGTATGCACAGACACACTCAGGCTTTCATTTTGCTGTCGTTGAAAGATGAAGTAACACATTAAGGTTAGCAGACATTCATTGGGGAGAGGTTGAGGGCTTTTACTGGGTTTGGTTTTAATAAATAAAATCAACAGTGAAGCAGTTTCAGAAAACTATTTGAGATTTATCTACTGCATTTATGGAATTGCATTTTGACCAACTAAAACTTTCAGTGTAGCACTGCAGTAAGAAATCACGTGCATAGCTTAACTTTACTATGCTTTTATTCCATGCACCTAGCATTTCCTAGAGATTTTTATTTTCCTTAATTGCCCTTTAAAATAGTAAGAGACTGTAAAATAATATTACTGTAGAAGGAAGAACAGTTTCTCTTGACTCAGGAAAGTAGGGATTTACTACATTTTTACCAAATTAAAGTAAGGAACAGAGTAAGTGATGTCAGAATACACTAATGCAGCATTTCTTCTGCTATAAGATCTTTCTGTCACTTGATTTGCTGCGCTGCCCCACATCTAAAAAAGTGTACTTTTCAGTGGCAGCCATAACACATTTTGATTTACTTAGCAGACATCCCTATCAACAGGCTTTCCTCCTCAAAACTGAGGCAGAAGTTTCAGTTTTTGGATCTGCACAAAGCTGACGTGTCCACAGCTAAATGATACAAGAACATGTAATGACAAGAACATCAGTTTTATTAGCTTTCTCATCTTTAGCCTTGAATATAAGCCCTAAATGTGATACTTACAGAAGCCTGTTACAGAATCCACAAAATAAAACAGCCTGCTTTGGCTGTTATAATCTAAAAGCATCCTGGCAATCACTTACTAACTTCTGCTACATAAAAAAAAAAAAAGTTTATTTCAAGTCTTCCTGGACTATATTTATGTAAAAAGGTAATGTAAACAAAATGTAATATTTACATTGAGCTGCTTTCTACCATTATTTCTTCTACTCCTCCGGCAAATATTCACCAAGTGTTCAAAAAAATAAAACCAACCTTTCATAGCAGTATGAAACAAAACTACCAATGAAAAACTTAAGGAACAAACCAGGGTATTGCAAAATACACAATCCAGGACCATGTCACCCAAGTGCCCATCTGAATATATATAAGCCCTGCTCCCAAGCTCTTTGGAGAAGCACTAACATTAATTATCTCTCTTCAGTAAGCACACATTTGTCCACGATATATCACTATGGATCCATCTACACTAACAAAATTGTCTATCTTTGCATGTTGCAATGCTCCTCTTGCTGCCAAAACATTCCAGAAGCATGGTATCAGTTGTGCTTACTCTTCCTAATCAATTAGATGGGTGACTGATACAAAAGAGCTTACACTCAACAGCAATGGCAACAATTTAGTTTCTAAATTTTCTGCCCAGGCTGGCATTTTTCTGCAATATATTTTATTTACAAAATACTTGATAGTTATTGTAAGGAAATTATTGTTTAAGTATACAAAACCAATAAAAATCAAGAACTGAAGAAAAGGAGTATCAAACGAATCTTAGTGACTTCCATATTAGAGTATTTTTATTTTAATTGAGCAGCAGCAAGCCTTCACAAATATTACATCATTTTGGAGTACTCTGGAAATTTGTTCAACTAAATCTGTGCAGATTGTTCTGGACAGGATGCAAAATAGGTCTCAAGAAACCCATGGTTGTGACACTCCTTTGTTATTTAAACTAGGTTCTCTAGAAATTTTACTAGCAAAACATGTGCTTTTACAAAAGCAACCATTAAACATACATTATCACTTAATATTTTTATTATAAGAAAAACAGTGCTGTAATCAAGGTTATATGCAGCATGTGATGCAAAAGCAGTCTCACTCACCGCTGAGGGAGAAGTCTGTCATTGGCTAGGTAGCCTAGTTTATGGATCTCCTTACTGTAATCTCCATACTTGGACTGGACAGCATATGAAGCCAGAAGAACTGCAGTTTCTGGTGGGCAATATATTTCATCATTTAAGATCGCTTCTTTGACTTGAAGGAAGAAAAGTCTCTGAGTTATTTCCTGAATTAATTCTTCAGATACATCCTCTGGAAAAAACTTGGCCCTGAACTTAAACTGCAGAGGATTTTCTTTCCTTACATCTTGCTGTGTTACCTGAGGTAGAAGAATAAAGGAAATATATTTAATACACCATTTAGTGCTATTTTTATAATGAACTCAATATCTTTAGCTCCTCTACGCTGAAATCTAGTGCTTCCCAATAAGGACACTGTGGAACTCACTGAAGGTTCACATAGCACTGAATCAAGTACACCAATTTGGAGAAATAGGAAAATTTTGAAATACTACTCAAAGGCTGTTTAAGATTTTTTTTTTTTAAATAGTCTTGTATAAATTTCTATTTATCACAATAAAGATCGGGGAAAAAAAGCATTTGTAATACATAATTAAAAAACCCAAAAGTATATGCAAGGATGAATTGCAGAAAGTAATAAATCTGTGTCTAACAAGGTTTGTTTAGCAAGAACAGCAGCACATTTCTTCAATGTGAGTATAACAACAGATTATTTGAAAAGTCTGAACTACTGAACTAAATACAGGTGCCTTGGTCCTGCGCAAAGTTCTTAATTCCATTAATCACATTATTTATCTAGGATGGATAAGCCTTATAAGATTTCTGTGAAGAGAACAAATGTGGTCACCCTAAGTTTTGTCTACCTCCAATTTTAACAAAAACTCTTTTTTATGTAGAATTTTCCATTTCCTTTCGGCTCAGCTTCCACCACTGACTATGACTAAAGCAAAAAAAAGTCCAAGTTAAGCTATTTTTACCATCAAATAATACAGTCATTGTTAAAAGGTACATTCATAACGAAACAAATCTCATACATCCCAATTCCTTAAGCGCTTTATTACGCCTTTAATTTTATGTGCACTGGTAGACCCTCTTGAACTTCACTAAGAACAAAACGATGAACCTGCTTGACTTGTGAGAAGTTTCAAAAACTGTAAATGTAATGCAACCATTTAATTAAATACATAAGGCAGCATGAATACTATATCCAGCATTTCAGATGCAATTTTAGAAGCTTTGCTAAGTTTTTTCATTACTGTCCATCTGGTTCTGATTTACATAAACAGTATTTCACTTTAATCTTACCAGTGAACAATTAGTTGTGCTTTTGTCATAATAAAACCTCATTTAAACATCTATTCTGTGATTTATCAGATCTTATCTGTATTTACTACAAGCATTTGAATAGCAACTTACAAGTGAAAGCCAGTTTGTGATGATGCATTTAAGAATATTACAAGCTTTGAAATAAAACCACGCACAGATAGCTGCCTTAGACAAAGCTAAAGAAATTAGCACACCCTTGCTGCTCCTGAACTGCATCAGCAACTTCACTTGCTGAAGACTTTTATAGAGCATTGACTTCTCCATTTTCTGCGAACGACTTGCCAAATTCTGTAGTCTCCAATTACTGGAGGCAAGACATTAGGGCTAACAAAATATCTGTGGCACTACAGTATTTACTGTGTACGAAACAAGAGCTACATGAAATTCCAGGAGACAGCATTGGTGTTTAGCAGGTTTAACTCACTGGATTTACCACAGAGGAGAAGGAAAGATTATATAAATGCAGACAGTGGGACTTGCTCCTAAAAGTCTCCCAATTTACCTTACAATACTGAAGATAAAAAAGGCATTCTTAATTAAGTTGAAATAAAAAAAATAAAAAAACCCTCTTTATTCTAAACAGTGCCATTAATAACCCGACAGACAATATTAGAAGTGACCATTCAAATTCTTAAATAAAATTTAAAGTAAAATGACCTGGACCCCAATAGCTGGGAGATACAAGGTGTTCAGTGCTGTTAGGGAAAAAGAGAACAAAAATTATCCTACAATCTACCTATTAGATACCTCAAGTTTAGGAGTCTCTTATTGGTGCCTTGTTTAAATATCTATAGTTGCATACATGCAAATTCCTGAAGCCCAAATACTTCACACACAACACCCCCCCTCAACTATAAAACATTTATTCTATTGCTATGTTTTTCTACATGCAAATGGGAAGATTGTATGAATTTACAATTTCCTAATGTAGGCATCACCACGGTACTGGAAATACAGGAAACAATATCTCTTCCTCAAATTACATGTTGATACAGCTTTAGATATTCCTTTATAATTAACCAAACAAAACACTGTATTTTGTCATTTAAAGCAAATGAAAAACAACTTTTCACCTAAATTTGAAGCCAGCTATATCTCTCCTACAACATTAAAGCAGCAAGCCTTATAAAAGAATATGTCAAGCTGTACACTTGCCTAAATATTAGGGAATTGTTACCTTTTTATTTAGCTTCAGCCAAGTTGAGTAGCCTTTGCTGTCCACATACTGTAGTCCAAAAAACCAGACTTCACGAAGTCCAACAGTTTTCACTACCTGAAGATAAATGATCCATAATCATCAGGAATCACTAAAACAGTTGGTTTTTTTAATGGCAATGACATAACAGAAACCATCTCAAAATGCAATATAATCATTTCACAAGTAGAATTTAAATAGTAGCAAAACATCAGGTTCAGGGAAGCATTCACCTCAGTTCTGAATAACCTTAAAACTCTGTGCTGCCAGCCCACCTACTGGAGTTCTACTGGAGATCTATGCATTATTGCGTAGATCAAACTCAACACCTGAGGAATACAAGGTAGGAAATGGGACCCTGATATTCGAAAGAACATCTGGGAAATGATCTGAAGAGCTATGGTCAAGTAAAGTCCACTTCAAAAGAAGACATCTGGTGAAACTGTAATAAAGAATAATACTTGTGGAAAAGTATGAGGTAATGAGGATGAATCACCTCCTTCAAATATTTTTGAGATCTTTCAGGAGTCAGTGACAGAAGGGATAAGGATGATCTAGCTGATAAACCATACATGGATTTCCCATAAGATTTCTGATCAAGTCTATCACCAAAGGCTACTAACAGAAACAAAACTCCTTGAGTAGAGGGAAGGTCCTTTTATAGATAGTTAAAAAGAAAGAAAAAAAAACAAAACAAAACTGTTTTCACTTTCTAATGTAATTACTAGGGAAGTGCCCCAGCAGCTCCTATGTGATCTGCAAAAAAAAGATGAAAGTGATGTGACAAATCTGCTGTAGAAAACCTTCTATAAAGATCTGTGAATGAATAAAAAGGAAAATGAAGCTCAATAAAAGCTGATAACTAATAAAAACAAAATACTGTATGTAAAAGACAATTTTAATTAGGTGAACAAAGTTCTCAATGTAAAGGAAAAAGGCAACAAAGCTGTCATATTACTATACACATCTGTGGTATTCCCAAATCTCTACCACTACATATGGACTATTCACATCAACTTAAAAAAGGATGCTGTGGCACTGGAAATGTTTTGGAAACATTGACAAGGACCATCAGCGACATGGATCATTTTCTGTGCAACTAAGATGCAAACTAAGGCTATTGACAGAGTAATGAGGAAAGGGAAAATATGGTATGTGTCTAAAAACTGGCACGGTGCAGAAGAAAAATAGAGAATGATTGTTCATTATTTCTCATAATGTAAGAATTAAGATAATCAACAGTAATCATTAGATAGCAGGTTCAAAATAAACAAAAAGAAGCACTCTTACTACACAGAGTATAATGAAACCGTGGAACTATCTTACAAGTCTTTTCCATAGTAAAAGTATGCATAGATTCAACAAGCAATTAATCAGAGAGGTCCAGCAAAGATTATTTAATAGCTGTAAACTCTGGCTCCAAAAGATCCAGTATGGCAGTACTTACGTATGTTCTCAGGTAGGACCTTGCTGGCAAGCTGGCTTACTGTAGGCTGTTTTATGGAAGCATTCAGATGCATGTGAAGTAAATAGAATTTTACAGACTGATCCTCCTCCATTTTAAAGTAGTACTATTGGGTTGCAAAATTAAGATTTTGAAAATTAGAAAATGTCACAAGACAGCTGTGCAAACTTACTTCTGATGCCTTGCATATTTATATTATTACTTAACAACCATTCAAGTGTCCACATTTTTTCCTCCTCTACCCTTTCAAGATCCAAAGCAGAGAATGGAAAATATTCATGGATCCAACCTGATTCCCTTAGCAAGTAGTTATTTCCTCCAGAATTCCCAAATCATTTACTTTAGGAACACAAGGACTGTTAAGAACAATTTAATGTTACTGGTATGGTCCCAAGTAACATTAAACTTAGTGTCTCAACACCAAAATTTCAGGCCTGCTGCTTCTTTTGTCACATATCTCCTACATGATGCTGATCAGACTACTAATAGTGTTATCGGATGACCGAGAATGCTCTTTACTCTGCAGCTGTCCAAGTTGAGCCTTTGCACCTGATCAGCTCGCTGAGCTGCAAAAGAAGTCAGTAAGAACTGCAGATGCTCAACAGCTCTGCCCATCAGGCATAAGGAGACAAGTGCTTATGCTCATGTCAAAACATTTTGCTCTCATCTGCTAACTACAGCCCTTCCACTGAGATGCACGCTGCACATTATTTAGATACAGACAACTTGTCTACTGCAATGCAGAGCTGCACGTTTGCAGATCAACACCAAAACCAGCTTACACATTAGCCTGGTTTACTTCAGACTACACAAACAAGGAAAGAGCATCATCTATCACAGCCTCTCAGAGGAAAGGAAAGGAAAAAAGTTTTGGAGACTTGGTACCAAGTTAATCTAAGTACTTATGCACTGAAATGGTGTGACATGAAAAATAAGCACAGAATGAGAAACTCAGGAGTTTCATTCTGGCTCAAAAGATCCATTAATTGGTTTCAGGCAAGTCTTCATCACATCTGTAAAACAGACTTATCCACCATCACATCCTACAACTTGACTACTAATAGGCAATAAAAACTTATTGGAGAAAAAAAGCAACCAGAGCAGCAGATGTTCTGGCAAATCAAAACATAAAGACAACATAGCAAGAATTTCACCGAGTCAGCTTCTGAAAGACCATAAGAGATATCTATAAAAGGACAGTGGGATAGAACGTGAAATAAAGGAGACAACTATTTATTCTTTCTGAATGGCAATTACAGTAAACCAGAGGTACTGATGCTCAGTGCTACCATCCTACTAAAAATAAAACAAAACAAAACAAAAACAACAAAACAAAACAACTCCCAACTATTACAACCAGTGTGTGGAAACATACCCACCACAGGGTGGTGGTTCTAGCAATGTTACAGATGCTAAATTTGGTTGACAAAAGGAGGAGAGATCCTCCCCTCACCCATTCTGACCACTGACAGGATAGACAAGACTAACAATAAACATGTTAAGATACTTTCTGAATTTTTATTTTTTTTTTTCTTAAAAGAGTTTGTATAGTACATAAGAATTTCACCATTTCATAATGGAAGAGAAAAGAGACAGCCACATATGTCAAATGCTGATTTCTTGTCTACTAGCAGATGAAGATGATGAAACACACACACGGAATGGGAAACAAATCAACGACTCCAGAAAACATCAATTAAAAGCTTAAAAGAACCACTGGCTGAAAAATAAACAACCCAAGTTTTTAAGTTTTTCACCAAAAACGTAGAGGAGCAACAACTACATTCACAGAGGTTATTTTCTGCAAGCACTAATCAACAACTCTGCTGTCACATCCACTATTTCTGCATAAACCTTGAAGACCAATCTTCTCAACAGAAGTGCTTCTCAATTGTCTTTCTACAGAAAAAGCAAAACTTTTGTCTGAAAATTTCATGCTGATTTTGCAATGCAGTTCAGCTCTTCACATTACTTTGTGGAACCTGCATATGAATTTAATATTAGGCTGAAAATGCTTCTCTCCTTACACAGAACTACGTTGGTTAATTTTGCTTGACCTAACAGATTTCCAGTTTAAACTTCCAGAAGTTGATTTTAATAGCTGGTGAGATATCAAATGCCACAAAGTGAACTGAGCGACAAAGGTGAAGAGAGCATGAAAAAGAATTCAGAGCAGTATCTTTGTTCCCTGTTTGTGAATGCCACAATTTGGATGAACCTGATTACCTGGGCACAAGACATTACTCAGCAGAACATCACCGCACCCAATCCTGCATGGCAGAAGATAGCAAAGGTTGGCAAAATACAAGTAACAGCTTGAGGCTTCTGTGCCACAGAACAGTTTTTATTTGATAGTGGTGTTTGTTAGAGAAAAAGCAGGACAGCCCCTTTCTTCAAGGCACCTTTCTAAGAGAAACAAAGTCTACTCCTACGTAGAGGCTGCTACTGATGTCAGAGAAAGGGGTGGGGGTAGAAGTGTTAAGAGTTAGACAGTCATTTCAAACAAAAGTCATAAATTATGGTTTGTTCATCTAAAAGGAAAAGCTCAGTGTTACAAAACAATGAACATTCTCCTCCTTTCAATTTATATACTAAAACATTTAATCAACTCTGAAAGGTCAGTTAGAAGGTTAACAGTTCTTAAAGAACTCTTTCCATATGTCACTTTTTCTTAATCACAGAATGATAGAATGGTTTGGGCTGGAAGGGATCTTTAAGGATCATCTAGTCCCAACCTCCCACCAGGCCAGGTTGCTCAAAGCCCCATCCAACCTGGCCTTGATCTCTTCCAGTAAGGGAGAACCCACAACCTCTCTGGGCTGCCTGTTCCAGTACCTCACGACAGTAAAGAATTTCTTCCCAATATGCAATGTAAACCTACCCTCTTACAGTTTAAAACCACTATGCCTCATCCTGTCCCTATACTCTCTGATAAAAAGTTCCTCCTCATCTTTTCCGTAGACTCCCTTTAAGAATTGGAAGGTTGCTAAAAGATTTCCCCTGAGCCTTCTTTTTTCCAGACCGGACAATTACAATTCTCTCAGCCTTTCTTTATAGGAAAGGAGCCTTAGCCCCCCTGATCATCTTACTGTTCCTCCTCTGGACCTGCATGAGCAGGTGCATGTCTTTCTTATGCTGGGGCCCTTAGAGCTGGACACAGTACTCCAGGTGGCATGTCACCAGAGCAGAGGGGCAGAATCACCACCTGCTGGCCACCCTTCTTTTGACGCAGCGCAGGATGGGACTGGCTTTCTAGACTGTGAGCACATACTGCTGGATTAGCAATGTGGCTTGATGATGGCTTAAGACCAATTAGTACATAATTTAAGCATCTATAGAGAGTGGACAACAACAATTCTACTAGACAATATTGGTATAAACTATTTTTGAAGAGTAATTTTGAATATTTCTGCATTCTTAACTGAATAGATGCATCTTGGATCTAGATAAGGTATTTATTTGTTTCTTGAGAAAAAACAAAATTGACACATTCACAAGCTTCTGTTTATAACAGTTTCTAGAACACTCCACAACTTAGATAAAAAAGTTGTTTCAAGATTGGGATGGCTAACATCACGTGAAATGAATGCAAGAACAATCCTTTTTAAGAAATTGTTCATTTAGCCTTTGTGACTGGTGTATGAGAGACACTTTCAAGTGAGAATGTGTAGTCTTGATGGGTCTCCAACCCCTAAGTACATTAAAGCCATCATTTTCCCTTTTCCACTTGTGTGCTTTGGTTTGGCTGGTTTTGGTTTTGTTTGGGGTTTTGTTTGTGGTTTATTTTTGTTGTTTTCTTTTCTATTTACATGTCAAACTGGAACATAGAGCATCACTTTTCTAACATTTGGGAAGTGGAAAAAGCATCTAAAACTTCCATTCTTCAGGGGGGAAAAAAAAAGCTAGCTTTCCTTAATGAACTTTCATTGTTACATTCATTACTAAATACTGAAAGCTATATAAATTTCTCATTTGCAGTTACTACTATAATGGGATTAGACATAAAAAAATACCATTAATTTTAAAGCAGCTCTATGTGTAATTCAACCAAAGGCTCACTGTTCACCTATTTTACCCAGAGTTACCTTCAAATTTAATACATTCCATGAGAAGCAATGAGGAAGTTCAAACTAACTGAGAACATAGATTAGCTAATGTAAGAAGAAACATAATCTATACATGGCACCACTTCTGCTTTCTCAAGCTATGCCTTAATACCCACAAGAGTTTCATGTGCCTGCACACACACATACACAGAGACACATAAGTTACCTGATCAAAGAGCTGCTTGCCTGTTGTATTGGGCTGGATGGCAAATTCCAACTCTGCATCCATTGTGGTTACTCTGACGTTGATCTACAGAAAATAAATAGTTAAAACATACTGTAACAGTGTAATGCTTCCATATGATGTGAGTAGCCTGCAAGAGACAATATATGGTAAGTAAATTCAACAGTTTTAATGGTCTTGTATACATACAGAACACAGTAAATATAAAAATAGAAAAGTTGAATCTGCAAAAAATCTCATTTTTGTATTTAGTGTAAAAGAATATTTAGGATAATATGTAACAGCAGCTTTGCAGGTCAAACCAGGGAACAAAGTTCAAAATCACTTTAATGGGATAACTGATGTGGCTAGTGAACACTGAAAGAACACTGGACTATTCAGCTACTGGGTGCTATCTTTCAGTAGGCTTCCTAAATGTGTGCAAGAAATTCCCAGTCATCTGCATATCATTTTAAGGTAAAGACAAGCAGCCTCCTTCCCTGCTGTTTCTAAAATTAAGAGCTTTGGCAGTCTTAGAAGTATATAGGACTAGAATTTGTACATCTCAGGACAGACTAATAGCAGATTTTTCATCAATGGAAGGATAAAGTATAGAGGTTCTCTCCCCTTAATACTGATACCATTCAATTCCTTTACTACAAGACTGAAAAACCATCACTATTCAATGAACTTCCTCCTCCTGAAATAGAGGAACATTTTTGAGATGACTCCTGACAGTCACTGTTTTTATATGTTCTAAAAAAAGCAGTCAAATATTCAAGGAGATAGCTGGAAGCACAACAGTCTCTTCAAATTTCTTTTCAACTGGTACACATACAAGTGAGAATTCTCATGAAATAGAAAAAAAATACTAAATGCCCAGTACTGCCTTCTCACTGGTGGAGTGGTTTTCACATTTTATTTATCTTTACTAAATAGGAATCTAAAATGCTAAAGGTCAAATCTACTTTGCAAAAAATGCAAAATCCAGAAATATGAAACTTATTTAAGTCACATAGATATATTCAAATTTACCTCTCTACTATAAAATATGGAATAGGAATACATTAGGACTTGTATTACAGGTTCTTACACTATGTGAGCTATGTCTGTGTAAACCTTTCCATCAACTGTTTCCCTAACTTTGCCACCAGGTGGAATACTCTGAGAAGCGAGAGCCTCAAAAAGTCTCTGCAAGACAGAAAACAGAAGGGAGATCTATAGTGTGAAAAAAGAACTTTGGACAGAAGTTTGTCCCTGTGCAACTGGCTAAGTTGGTTCACTCCTTTCTTTAGCGACAAGGTAAACAACTTTGGGCATGAGCTGGATACAGAAGACAAAAGGAGTGGGAGTCTGAGGACCTCTAGGTTATACACATGCAAAGAATATAACAGGGAGGTAGAAAACTTTGTGTGTGTGTGTGTGCAAACACTGATAAAGAACAAGAGCTGAAGGCTTAGGAGTAAAAGATAGTCAACTTATATTGAAATAAGTAAGTAAATTAGAGGGGGTGTGTCAGGAGGAGGGAAAAGAGGTGTTTTCTGTAGGTTCTCTCAATCTGCCCATTTTGAGAGGAAAAAAAAAAGGCAGCATAGTCTCTCTAACAGAATACCCCATCTTTAAATGGTAGCTCCAACTTGCTGCTAGTTGCATTGGTTTAAGTGGGGAGGGGTTGCCCCTTAATTACAAGAAGTTGTGTTTTTTTGAAGCAGTTTTTCAATTTTGAAAACTAAGCTTGCTTTAGGGCAGGTACAAGCAAGCAAGTTACAAAGGCTAAGGCTAAAATGTAACTTTATTAAATGCCAAAGCATTCTGTTATGTAACAGCACCGCTGCCAAAACACCATGCGTCACAGAAGATCTACGGAGCACAGCAAGTTCATCTAATTGCAGGAGACTTAAGAGTTGCAGTAGAAACTCTTAACATGAACATTACTAAAACAAATGGCATCTTCTACAAATGCAAGGATTACTACCCGAAAGTCTGTGTCCCTCACAAGAGCTAAAATACCCAAACAGTAAAACAGATGCAATGCAAACTTAACGCAGACTGTAGATTCTGTTTGTTTCTGGATTTTATTGCTCCAAAAGGTGAGTGCTGTCAGAGTACACAGCTGCTACATCTGTGACAGATACAAAGACACGCTAGGAGTGCCTGGCCACTTACACGCAGTACAGTAACCACATGTATCTCCAGCAATTTTCTTTGACCTTCTGATTAGTAGATCACCTATACCTTTTATGATACAAGTCATTTAAGAAGAGACAAAGTTACCACCACACTAGACCATCTTCCTTCTGAAGACACTGGACTGACTTCGATTTCTGCCATACAAATATTGAGCTTTTACAACCTTCCGACATTGTTTCACAGCTTCAGCTATTTCCAGATGTGGAAAATAAGGTTACTTTTGGCAAAACCCAAGATTGAACCCAGGTGGCTTGATTATTTAATCCAAACCTTGATATCACAGCACACTCTTGATAAAAATCAAACCTGTGGTGTGAGCTGCATTGTCTGTAAAATAAAGTTATCCAACTACATTAAGAAGAGTCATGGGGGAAGTTTCCATATTATAAGTAAGTCGGGGAATTGAGAAAACATAGAGAAATAAAGTCCAGTAGGTTCAGTAATGGACAGTAACTCATCTAATCTGCTCTTGGGTATCCAGCTATTTTAAAGCAATGCTTCTAATGTGCCATTGGTGACAGAGAAAAACCATCTGAACCACAAATTATGAAGGCAGAGACTAATCTGAGCATAATTACTCTGAACCAACTTTACCACATGAATAGGGAAACAGGAAGGAGCTCTTGCAATGGTCACAAGAGAAATGTATGAAGGTTTCCTGTAGCAAGTGTGGTACAAGGAGTGTGAGCCTTCCGAAAAAGACCCATCTAATGCCTGATCTTGCTCTCACCAGCATTACCCATCTTCCTTCAAACTTCGGAAACCATGACAAAACACTAGACAAAACTTTGCCAATTACTTCAGCTGATCAGTTGAGACAAACCCCGTTCTGCTGTGCACAAGCTCAGGGTAAAAGCTACAGCAAGTTTCATATGGTATATTCATATGTAATTTTGACTGAACTCTAAGGATATGCCTTCTAAGGACCCTACTCTGGTAAACTAATCAAGAACCTCTGTAGGTAGTTCTGCAATTCACAGAAGTATGCCTGAGCAAACACCCCTTTTCTTAAGGTTAAAAAATGGCTATAGACAAACATTGGTTTTGGTGCCACAATTTAACAATTTCTATCACTTTTTACTGACCTAGAGCTCTCTATGTGAATATTAAATATTTTAAAGTATCATGGTGGTCATGTCTGGGAAATACATAAAAATGCTTTTGTAGGCTTAGTAACTGTGTAACTAAGGCAGAGGATATACGACCACTTCTCAGCTCCCACTTTAGATGACTATGCTAATGTTCACCTAATAAAGCCAGGACAAGAAGCAAACTCCTGTGCTGAGAAGAAGGTAGTATCAAAAAATAATCCCACAACCCATAAGCAAAGCATGAACAACTTCAGGGTTTGCCTCTTTCTGGAAGAATTTAATCCCAAATATATTGCCTTTATGCAACTGTACATTAAATTACACAAGCCAAGCATCTGGACAAGCAAAGGCTGCATTTAAAAGGTCATAATGGAAAAGATAAAATAACTAATTAACCTACCCTTTTAATTTTTTTTTAAAGAAATTCTAAGAGAGGAAAAATGCTTAGTATGAAGTTCTCTTCTGCTGGCTACCTTTAAAATAGCATTTTATAAACAAAGCTGCTGTAAGGGGATGTAAATGCAGTGAAGTCTAGCATAGCATAGCAAAGCAATTTGCTGGACATGTAGAAAAACACTACTGCAGGGGTCTATTTTAGAGTGCCAAGTCCCTGTTTAGAATACCAATACCTACCTCAAAGTTTTTAAAGTGACTATTTAGCTTGGCTTGTTTGCCCATACAGGACAATACAAACAAGTGGCCAGGGACAGAAGCATTCCATCATAACAAGATCACTAAACATTCAGAAGAATTTGCTACAGAAAACGTACAGTTTTTCCTTCTTTCTGACAAAGTTGCTTTGTCCCAATATCTGGGTGTGCATACATAAATTTAATTCCATTTGGAATAAACTTTTTCACATAATAAAGCCTTAAAGCCTTGCATTGTGACAGTTACCTATTTCACCTTATAGTATCATAGAATAGGTGGGGTTGGAAGGGACCTTTAAAAGTCCTCTAGTCCAGCTGCCCTGTAATAAACAGGGACAACTTCAACTAGATCACTTGGCTCAACAGTCCTGTCCAAACTCACCTTGAATGTTTCCAGGGATGGGTCACCTACAACCTCGCTGGACAACCTGTTCCAGCACCTGACCACCCTCACAGTAAAGAATTTCTTCCTTATATCTAAACATCTACCCTCTTGTAGTTTAAAATCATTACCCCTGGTCCTTTAACAACAGGCCCTGATAAAAAGTT